>LPNX010183179.1:177994-235868 GCA_001517045.1 Pseudotsuga menziesii
GGAAGATTAATATTTTTTTTTTTATAAAATTGTATATTTTTTCATTTTTCCAATAATAGAGAAGGTAACAAAATACAAAGAAAGGCATTATCAGCATCCTAATTAGCCACTGGGCTGAGATTAATTAGCCACTGCATAGTCTTTAAAAAAACCAAAAGTTCGGTTCGAAACTATTAAAGCTATCACCAAACCTTGTCCAGAATTGTGCTGCAGATTGACATATTACACTTTTGGCAAATCAAACTATTGATTGACATGAAAATAAAGATATTGTTGGGGAGGGAAAACAAAAAAAGTTCATAGACTCAGAGAGAACCGGGGCCTCCTTGGCCATCATAGGTGGTTGCCTTCTCATACATTGAGTCAAAAGCTTCCTCAAGAATTGGGGATGGCTGGTTAACCTTGGACTTTGAGGAAGTATTAGGTGATCAAGTCTTTTTTTTTTGTGTTAGAGGATATGTTGGGAAGGCTTGGAAAGTTTGGACGACCAACCAATATTTGGTAGCCTTGGTGACTAGCCTACATGCCATAACTACAAGTTGGTTAAAATGTTCTAAGTTAGATTACACGATAGCAAGACTAAGGATGTATTTCCTGTGTAGGGGTGAACAACAGATGAGTCCTTGGATTTCAGGATTCAATGGAGGATAGTGAAGTTAGTAGTGTGGAGATTGTGTGTCATCCATCTTAGGACAAGAGAATTCAGGTTAAGATCGAAGGTATGTGACTGCCTCATTCTCATAGGCACGTGACCTTTAGGCATCGTCAAGTATTGGATTAGATGGAGGAAAAGATGATTGCACATTAGGTGGTCCACTGTTCAACTATGCTAGCTCATGGAAATGTGTAATGAGGTTTCTTGTGGTTAGGTGGTGATAGCGAAGCATCCCCTATGGTGAAAAGAGAATCTTCATATTCCACAAGTATAATGTATTGCTAGCTTGGGTTTGGTAAGAACATGCAATGAGATACAAATGGTTGTTGGTATGGACAACTACCTAGGACATTATGCTACATAGTGGTGAGTGGTATGGGTTTCTAAGGGGGAATGGTAAATATATCCATCTTATAGACGGTAACATAACCACTTCTTAACATGGTACATGTAGAAGTGTCTCTTTACCGCAAAAGCCCTTTCATTGGATGTGTCATTGGAGCTATGTTGACAAGGACATCCAACATATTTAAATGGGAGAGAAATATTACAACCTTTGACTTCAAGAAACTCTTGGTAAGCCAAGTGCTTACACATAATAGAGGATGTGTGAGGTAATATTTGAAAGTCTAGATAGCTAGTCATTATTTGGTATCCTTGTTGACTTGCTTGTATGCAACAACTGTGAGTTGGTTAGGACAAGGACGACGTACTAGCTTACAGTTAGGAGGAATAGAAGGATTCCTTTCTAACAGGTCCTAGGTTTAAGGTTGGGTGCATGACAACATGATTAGTAATGTAAAAATGGTTTTCACCCATGTAAGGACAAGAGCATTGAGGTGGGGATGTGTAACATACCCAATAAACTTGAATAGATCCTTGGGGTGCGCACTATGAAGATTTTTCAATTAAATCGTTCAATCACACCAATCAAGTTAAACTCATTGATTACTTAACCATATAATCATTCTTTAAAGATTAAGAGCCTACAAACACAATCACTCAAATGCTAACTCACATAAGAAAATCTCACTAAATACTATAATAAGATGCAAGTGTTATATTAGTCGCATGACGATCCTTTGAATGAAATGACAATTACATACTAACCTTGTCCTTTAGTTATGGTTAACATGCTCCATATCAAGATACTGTATGCTGTACTCGATCTCCTAGGAACAATCGTCGAAGGTGAGGTTTGAGTCTCCTCATTAGGCTAAGGAGAAAACACCAAGGTTAGAAGACTTTAGATGATAACAAAAAAACTAATTTATAAAATATGTACATATAGAAACTGATTTCACTATACTTGTCGCTCGACGATTAGTCTAATTCCTTTCTACCATTGGAAGATATTCTCTGCAACCACGACTTGTAAATAATGTAAATTCAATCTACATAATAGTACTATAAACCAATTATAATTCTAACAATGAAAGCCACATAATAATATGGAGACATGATAAAGTATCTCCATAAACTAGGTTAACCATTACAGATACTGCTCTAATCTGAAAGGACTCGTGCAACTGAAAGCTCGACTTCAAATTTTCTCCCAACCATTGGTTCCACTTGGCGTATGTTTGACTGCATAGATCTGCCCCGGAGCTGGGGACGAATCCACTAAGGCAAGTTTAAGATTTAAAACTCCTCAAGTTTCATACCGTGACCTGGTTATTAGTTTTATATCCTGATCTCAACCTAACCGGTAGGTAGTCTTTTATCTTTAAATACTAATCTTTAAACATCCTTCCAATCATTCTACGACCATGGCACCATATACAGATGTTTTACATTCATACACTAGAGATTCAATTTTCAATTCAAAATGCAAAGGGTTGATACACATCATATACATTACATATTCGATTTTCAATTAAAAATGCAGAGGGTTAAAATGCATGATACATTACACATTCAAACCCCTCACAGATTAAAACTCAACATACAATACCGATTTGACTCACACATAGGTTAAAGATCATCATACACTTCATCAATAGAAAATGCAGATCTTGGCTTAGATCCAAAACATAGGCATTCACACAATTAGGTCAAATAAATTTCAAGGATAGTATGCCACATATATACATATTCAACACAGACCAAATCCAACATAGCATTCCCTTTTACAACAATTCATTTTCATATCTATAAACATTGTATATAAAACATTATATATAAATCAATATACACCAACAATTTTACTAAAACATAGATGGTGAGACCATGACTCATATTCAGATCTGGAGTTGTGGACTATGAAATCATGCATACACATATTCAATCACAGACAGAATAAGTCATATGTAGCATAAATCAAACAGATGCAAGGTTACTGATCTATTAAACATTCTATATAAAAAACTATATATAAAACAATATACACCAGCAGTGTTACTAAAACACAAATGGTAAGATCGTGACTCAAATTCATATCTAGAGTTCTAGACTCTGAAATCATGCATATACATATTTAATCACAAACCTAATAAGTCACATGCAACATAAATTAAACGTAGGAAAGACAAGATCATGATCCATGCAGATGGTAACATCGTGGCTCATATTCATATGTGGAGTTGCAGACTCTGAAATCATGCATATACATATTCAATCGCAAACCTAATATGTCATATGCAACATAAATCAAACGCATGAAATAAAATATCGGGATCTATGAAAATGCAAATCCATTTACAATTCATCATAGGGAGAGAGAGAGGTCACGTTTGATACATTCATTTCATTTATGAAATCAAATGCAATGCAGGTAAAACAAGATCAGGATCTCTGCATATCTGTTTACCATTTAGTGCAAACAAAGAGAGAGGTCACGTTTTATACATTCATTTCATTTATAAAATTACATACAATGTCGGTAAAACAAGATTAGGATCTATGCAAATCCCTTTACCATTCAACGCAGGAAGAGAGCAATTTTTTGTTTTATACATTCATTGCAAGAATAACAAGATCATGAACTATGCAGATGCATTTACCATTCAATGCAAACAGAGAGAGGTCATGATTCATATCTTCAATTCATTTATAGAATCAAATGCAGCCAAAATAAGACCAGGATCTAGTTCTGGATCCATAGCTAAGTTACACAACGTCGATGTAGATGTAGGAAAAGAGTAGGAAAAGAAACATACACTAGACTCATGGATACGTAAATGGAATCTTAGGCAAGGAAATTTTCTTTTTAATTCCCCCTCTGACTCTAGCTCAGTTTCCTTTAAGAAACTCCTACTGCTAGTTCCCCCCACCCCCTATGGCAAAAATCTTAGCCTTTAAAAATAAAATCATTTTTCTCTTCAGGATGACACGTGGTAGTGGTCAAGCTTCACGTTTTCTTTTCACACAAGGATGTGTTCCTCTTGTTCCTTATCATATTATTCGATCAACATGAGTTAATTCTCCATTTAAAGTAGTAAGTGTATTTTCAACTATATTACAGGTATACTAAAGTTTTCTTTAACACATGTTATTAATATTATTAACACCTGTTTTTTTTTTGTAAACAAAACATATATTATTGTAGAGGGACCATATTACATAGCAAAGAACAACTAGAGATGACCCAAAAACAACGAGCCTCAGTCTCATCTAATGAGAACCCACTCAAGACTTGGTCTAAATAGATTTGCCAAAAAAGAACAGAGTATTCTAACAGTCTCCTATCCCCCTTGATATCTCTGTTTCTACAGTGGGTCCTGATCCTATTACAATGCTTCCCCACCCACATCAAAATTAGTGATTTCAGGGATCGCTCGCCACCCAAACCCCAGTTGAGACCATACTTCCAACTGACAGACAAGCTATTCCTATCTAGATTGAGTAGCATCGAAAATACATTAACGAAAAGAAAACCAAGAAAAGGCACTGACTGGTAAGAGGTGTCATTTTCCACCATATGGGAGGGAGCTCCGGCAATGAAAAGTAGCAGATGGGCTTCCTGCAGTAGGTTGCTGCGAGCTCAACACAAGAGTCGATGAAGGGAACATGGGGACAGCCACGTTCTGTGTGTCCTCTAGACCTTCTTCTCCCTCCTTACCACTTTGAATGCTCTGTTCCCGAGGTCTAGCCGTCTCCATGGCTCGACGATCCACTGGGTGGAATGGTAAGCCCAGGTGAGTTGCGAGGACATCAATTTTGTGATGCATGGTGTGGCATTCCGCGTTGTTCTCTTTCCAAAATGGAACTGGTTCCAGATCTCTGACTCGCTTTTCCTGCTGCAGCGCAGCAGAGTGCCCAACCAAATGAACAGTTATCGAGTACATCATCAGCATACGTTTGTATTCTGAGGTGCGACCGGTGGTGTTTCCCGGGTCCAAGACCCACTTGACAACTTTCGCATGAAGGTTCTCCCTGGGCATAGATTTGGATTCCTCCTAGAGCCCATCGACCACTCTCTTGACTTTGAGCCTAATACTGAACGGGACATGTTATTTATAGAGGTCTGCCTCCTCCTAGGCCTGGATCTTCGCTCTAGTTGCTTGGCGAGTTTGGTGCTTAACCAAATTCCCCTTGACTAGCGACGAGCCAGATGCCCCCCCTGAGCCTACGTCCTCTCTAAATTGTTGCTTGCGGGCCATTGGGAGAGATTGCAAGGACAATACTGGCCGCCAGGAGAAAATATGGGACCCTTTGACACGGATGAGCTCAACAACACGGCACAAGACAAACAACAGATACACAGTCTAGCTCATTCTGGGGTTAAACTCATCATGGAGGAGCTCAAAGTCATTGGAATATAATAGGAGGACACTTGTGGGAGCATTCCCATCCCTAACCATCTCTTGTGTCACTCTCATCATGAGATCGAAAGCCTCTGTCCTGTGGCAATAATGAATCATGTCTGGTCGATGATCCTCACACTCAGAGCAAAGCATGGTAGAGCCGACGACGAGTAATGAAATAATGAAGAAGGACCAACTCCAGTACCGATGAACTTTAATGCCAATCGTCCCCTTCTGCATTAGCTTAGCCACGAGTGGGCATGCTCACGCCAGCTTTCTCCATCTATCCTCTCTTCCGTCCTATCGTCCAGCTGTGAGGTTGCAGAGAGATCTCTAGTGGCCAGGTGTCTGCATTGCTGGGCCAGTCCTCCTCTTCATACCCGTCAAGCCCGTCACATTGAAAGTCGACTCCACACTCCACACCAGCGTTCGCCAAATAGTCAGCAGCCTTATTTGCTTCCCTTCTAACGTGGTGAAAAGAGATGGAGGGGTGTGAGAGGAGAAGGACACATAGGCACTCCAGTCTGTATGCAAGGTGCCAGCTAGGAGAGATCTTCTCTATCATTTGACCATTCAAAAGACGTTTAGCCACTGTGATGAGGGTACTGAAATCACCTTCTATTATCGCCAGGAGGAACCCCCCACTGATCAGCACTTCCGTTCTATGAAGGATGCCTTCAAGATCTGTTGAATTGTTAGTGTCCTTACCTATGGCATCCATATACAGCTTCTTGATTAAGCTTTCATGGTCTCAGCATAGACCACCAAAACCTGCCTAACCTGGGTTGTCACGAGACGCTCCATCGAAATTCAATTTAAAAACACCCGAGGGGGGAGTCGACGACATTGTTGGGCTAGAAGGGATGCACCATTTGTCCCAATAGCATAGGGCATAAAACATAGGACCATCTATCCCCCAGTTCTCTGTGATCTAGAGTTCCTCCCTTGGGACAACCCTATCCTGTTTGTGCCACTACATACGCCTAATAGAAGATAACACGTTGTCTTGCATCGTGTTCCAGAACACCTCCATATTTTTGCATTGGCCGCAGAAGATCCTAGAATTCTGCTCCTTCCAAACACACCACATGGCCATGCCCATAAAATCATCCCAAATGGTTCTGATGATGGGGTTTTTAAAGGCACGAGGACACCAATCTCTTATAGTATGATGGGATTGGCCCCTTATCCGGTCGCTCCGTCTGAACTTCATCCCCCCCTTGTCCCAAATTGTAGCCGCAAAAGGGAAGCTATCCAGCAAGTGGCCCATCGTCTCCTCCACTTGATAACACATACAACACTGAGATTGGCCTGAAATCCCCTGCTTTCACAGGTTGTCACAAGTGAGGATCATTCCTCTGACTACAAGCCATGCAAAGAGGGCCACCTTGGGCCATAAGTTAGCAGCCCAAATTTTACCCCAGATGTCATCCATCGCCATGTTCCTCAACATCCTGATACAATAGGCCTCCTTGACGCTGAAGGATCCTTTTGAAGAATAGCCCCACCGTAAGATATATGGGCCCTCTTGAGCTTTGAGAAAGCGTTTTTGCAATTCCTCCTCGAAAGCTTCCCAATCATCCTCGCTCATAAGGATAGGTTTCTTAGGGAAGTTCCACTGGTGATAATCCATTTGGATCCCCGGACCCCACGATTGGTACACTAGGTCCTTTCCCCTCTCAATCTCTTGTTGTTTGATAGGAGCCCACCGGGGGTCTCTTCCTAGGATGGGGAACTGGTTCCAAGAATATTCCCAGAACTTTCCCCTGTTTCCATCCCTAATCTCCCAAAAACTATGCTCTTGGATAATTGATTTTCTAGCCATGGCTTTTACCCAAATGGGGGATAAACTAGGGCCCTCATTGAAGCGAATCAGGAGATGTCTGGGTTTGTCCCTAGCATATTTTTTGCTCCACATTCTTGCCCAGGGTTCCAATGAATGATTGACCCACCTCCACCAAATCTTGTCCCCTAAAATCTCCGACATGATTTCAGGGTCCCTAAGGCCCAAACCCCCCTATACCTTAGGTTTGTAGACATCCTCCTAGCTTACCAAAGAAAATTTGGTCTTTTCCCCACTCAATCCCCAATGGAAATTACGTTGGATGCTCAAATTTGCTTAAGGATAACCTTTGGTGTGGTTAAGATCGAAAAGAGGTAAGTCGGCATCGCTTGTAAGATGGACTTAACTAAGATCAGCCTACTAGGAAAGTTAAGGGTGTGGAGCACCCAACTAGATAATCTCTGTTTTAGCCTATCCAAGAGTTCCTACCATTCTTTAATTTTCAGCCTTCCAATCCCTAGGGGAATGCCAAGATATTTAGACAGGAAGTCTCCTCTAGAGAAGCCTAGGATTCTCAGGATATTCCTCTGAGTGGCCGGGGGGGTATTGACAAAGAAGACCTGAGATTTATTAGGGTTAACCGCCAAACTTGAGACCTTAGCAAAAAGGTCTAGACTTTTTTGAAGCTTCGGGCTTCTTCAACTGAAGGGTGCCCCATGAGCATTGTGTCATCCAAAAATTGTTGATGTGTCTGAGAGGGCGTCCCTTCATGAGCTTTCACTCCTCGAATTACCCCACGTTCAACCTAGGCCGCAATGAGGTGACTCAAGCCCTTCGCCATGAGGATGAATAGAAAGGGGGACAAAGGGTCCCCTTGGAAAATTCCTGAGAAGACTGAAAGGTGGAGGTTGGGGATCCATTCTGGAGGATATTAAAGAAAGCTGAGGAAACTAGACCCATGACCCACTCAACCCAGTTGGTAGAGAAGCTGTAGGATCCCAACATCTTCATGTATTCCCAGCTGAGCCTATTGTAAGATTTTGCAATATCAATCTTGATCATCCTCCCATGGGATCGAGAGCTTTTGAGCGAGTGCAGAACTTCATGCACAAGAATAACCCCATCCAAGATTTGCCTTCCTTCCACAAAACCTGATTGTTCGGGGCTTATAAGCATCGGGAGGAGGGGTTTGAGTCTGTTGGCAATAAATTTGGAGATGATCTGGTATATGACATTGCATAATGCAATAGGTCTAAATTTTTCTGGAGAATATGCTCCTGCCTCTTTTGAGATGAGGGTGAGAAAGGTAGCATTGAAAGCCTTGAGGACCCCTTTTTTGATTTTGGATTCCTCCACAATTTATAGCACATCCTCCTTAACAAGATCCCAGAAGAAATGGAAGAAGTTGGATGTGAAGCCGTTGGGTCCAGGAGTCGATCCCAGAGCCATCTGATTGACTGCTTCCTCCACCTCTTGCATCCGAATGGGCTTATTCAACATTTCATTGTTTTCTCCAGTGACCAATCTAGGGACTAACCTAGTGATTTGCTCAATGTCCCTGCTTCTATCTCCCCCATCCTCCCTAAGAACCTCCAAGAAGTGTTGGGTGATCTCAGCTTCTATCTCCCGCCTGGAATCCACTATGTTTCCAGCTCTAGTTTTCAGCCCATGGATTCTAGAACTACTCCTATTTTGGATCACCAAGTTATGAAAGAATTTAGTGTTTCTTTCACCCTCCTTCAGCCATTTAACCCTCTCCTTCTGTTGCCAATATAGCACCTCTTGTTTTTCCCTGGATTCCAGTTGCCCCATTAGCTCCTTCTCAGTTTTTTTCATATCCTCATTCCAACCAGTTTCCATACCCTTTCTGTTGATGAGATCCACCTCCAACAACAGTTGTTTTTTTTCCTCAAAAATGTTTCTGAATTCCTCTATTTTCCACGTGCGGATCTTCGATTTCAGGGCCTTGAGCTTCTGCTAAAATAAAAACATTACGGTTCCTAGGGGGGGACCAGTTCCTACCACCACTAACTTACCAGGTCCTTGAAGTCCTTGTGTTCCATTTAAAAGATTTCAAATCGAAAGGGTTTCCCCATGGGGAAGCCAAACCAATCCCAAGAGAGACTAATGGGCCAGTGGTCGGAGCCATTCGCCATGAGGACATAAGCCAGAATTTCCCCCGTACTATGCATGATGTTTTTTGACACCAAAAATTGATCCAGACAAGAAGCAACCAGGTACTCCCCTCCCCACTTGTTGTTCCACGTGAATTTCACCACTTCCCATTTCTACGTCAACCAACTAGCCCCGAGCAAGTAATTCACTAAATTCTTCCTGGAATTTGTCCAGGGCTCTTCTTCCACCCTTCTTCTCTCCAATATTTGTGATTAGATTGAAATCGCCCCCAAGCACCCATGGCTCTTGCTCCGCTTTCTCCTAGAGCTAGTTAAGGAAATCCATAAAAGACTGTTTCTCAGGGAAATAGCTAGGTCCATATATGTTTCCTACCTTTCCGTGGACTCCTGAATCCAGAAAGCAGAAGTCGTCCATAAGCGCAAACTTATTGGCTTGCCAGTTGGAGAATTCCACCGATCGTGGCTGCCATAGAATAGCAATACCACCCGATTGTCCTGCTGCATCTATGGCCATGACTTGGCTTCCCTTCCAAAAAAATTTCCTTGATCTTTGAAAGACCCCCAAAGCTAGATTTGGTTTCTTGGAGAAACAAAATGTCCATGGATTCTTGCTTAATCTTTCGATTTATTGCTTTCCACTTCCTAGGGTTACTATAACCCCTGATATTCCAAGAAATGAGCTTCATTGGCAAACCTTTTTAGCTTTGGAGAACGTTGCCTGGATCGTAGGGTATTGTCCAGACTCAATCAGACGCACTCCCACCACTACTATTCACTGCTTGTTTGTCTTCCTTCTGTGATGCAGTTCCTCCTCTAGGGACTTCCTCTTATTGCCCTTTTTGGCGTCTTGGTTGATCCCCAAACTTTCCACCACGCCCGTTCGAATAATGGCCTCCTGAAGAAGTTCAAGTTGACAACGTGAGACATACCCTTGTCCCTTCTTTCTGCATTCTTCCTCTATGGCATCCAGATATAGCTTGCCCAGATCCATATCTTCCCCCTCGTCCTCCTCCACTTGTTCCATATGTTGGGCTTCCTTAGAAACTATAGATTCGGAAGGGCCTTCCTGCTGGTCTTTAGTGATTGGCATTACCCGCTCCTCTTCACCCTCTTCCAGGGTCGCTAGATCTTCAAAAGAGTTCCCTTTATATTTCTCATGGGACAGAGTGTCCATTCGAACCTGGGTTTTGCTCCCCCCCTTACCGCGGCACTTGTTCTTAACATAGGTAAACCCGTCATCAACCCCAGCTTTGGGAAGCGCAGGGGCTGCCGTATCATGCTTAAGGCTATCTCTGGGGCAGTTCTGTCCCAAATTCCCATATTCATGACAGAGCTGGCATCTGAAGGGGAGCTGTTCATAATCAATGGGCTATATCCATTCTTCATATTCCAAGTTTAGACTGATTGCTTCAGGAAGCTCTCTAGATAGATCCATGTAAACACAGATCCGAGCAAAGGCCATGTATATTTGGATCCTTGTTTTTTCTGCAACCTTTATGAATTCTCCTAGACTGTTCCTAATATCTCGCAAGGTCTCCAAGTCCTAGTATTCAACTGGGAGGGAGAAGAGGTGGATCTAGACTGGGGCAACTATCATGTCTTTCATTTCTGGGTTGAAATGCTCCTTCCATGGCCGTAAGAAAAGGGCAGCTGAGAAGAAGAAATATGGACCCCCCTTCCAAAATTATATCCCTATCTTCCTGGTTAAGATAATGGTGAAGAAACCATTTGATCCCAACTGCAGGTCATAGTGGCCTTTAGTTTTCCACACCCCATTGATCCACTTGACCAGGTCTTTTTCCTTCGGCCAGATCCCCACAAATTTCCCTATTAATGCCTTTTCCTTCCAGGTCTTGATTTTTTCCCTGACTGCCTCAGATCTAATATGAATCGTTGGGATGGAAGCCATTCCTAGAAAGCATCCACCCATACTCGATTGTTTTCCTTTTTTGGGGATATGTAGACCCCCATCTCCCTTGCCATCCTCTGCCAGGGCATTCCTTCTCACACTAGAAGACCCAATGTCCCGGGTGGGTGCCTCCGGACCTAGTACCGTCATGGCACCCTGCAGGAGGCCAAGTTGTCAGGAAATGCCTGCAACCTGGAGCCTTGATAGGCTGCGTGCCTTGAGCTAACCCTCCACGGTACTATGCAAACCCTCTCGCCGACTTGTGCTCACAAAGACGCCAATCCCCGCCCTTGACAAGATTTATTGTAGAAACCCCAATATTATTAACACCTGTTATTAATCCTATAAATATATTTATATGTATATATATACAATAGAGAACTCTATTTGTTTAATTAATCCATACCCATAGTTCTTTAAAATAGTCTTAAAATACTATTTTCTAAAAATGAGAAAATTGGACTAATATTAACTTATTTTCTTTTAGTATCATTATGGATGTTCCTTGGGAATGATTTCCAAAATTAAGATAGGTAATACTAATACTTAGGGTAGTCGCCTAATTTCATTTAGGATCAACTAGCGCTAATTAGCTTCCCGCTAATAGGAGTTCCATATTAGCATGCGACTAATAATTTAATCTACTTAGGATAGTATCAAGTGAACACCCATTCATCAATGACACAAAGATGACACTTGTCATCAATGTCATGGATTTCCTAAAAATTCATTCTCTCCCCGAGTGGGTTTGTCCCCAATCGTTTTCTAGTCATGTTGAGATTTCAGTCTCCTAACCCTATCACTTGCATCTACCGCATTTATGATGTTAGAATCGGTACTTACAGTGTCGTTTTAATTACTTTTTTGTATTCCTAGTTGAGGTAATAAGGGGATGTTACATCATTTCCCCTTTAGAATTAACGTCGTCCTCGGTGTTGCATGTTCGTCACATCCTTGTCTTCATTTTCTCTCTAGGTTCTCCTTCGTTTCTTTTGCATCCTTTGTGATATCCTCCTTCTTTGTTGTCCTTTAACCTTTTATATGTACTATATCACAAGGTCTACCTAGAGTATTATCATAATCATACATATCTCTAATGTCAATGAAAGAATGCATAAGTAACATTTTTTTACTTGACCTTTTGGAGTGTCACCCTTTATTGAAATTCTTCAGGTGGCAATCCTCTTAGCTCGAATTTCCATACATATCTTAATCCTTAATATTAATAGGATTTACATCAGGTGTTTTAGGTCACGAAAGCGAGATATAAAACATACATCTGCATGTCTACTAAGATCAACATCAACAACATATGAATAAATCAAAATCCAACACTATTTAATTTCATGATTCACAATGGTTCCAATACTCCTATTTATTCTATGCACTGATAGGTAAGCATATTACCTCATAGGGAAAAATTTACTTATAGCGCATATACCTTTTACAAGTATTATTCTTTGTAATCACCTTTCTAGTTTATCTCGGACATCCTCCATCGAAGCAAACACTCCAAGTGCTAACAGTACTCTGAGTACTAGTCCAAGCTACCCAACACAAGGATGATACCCCTTTTCAGGGATATCTCCTACCTATGCTATTCAGGGTTCTTTACCAAGCTCAAGCGCTTCCTTTCTGGGACACCATAATACCTGGAGGTTCTTCATGGAGCCCCTACTCTCATGACAGTCCTCTTGTGGCATGAATGTGTGCATAAATACGTATAACCAGATGTTTTACACCTGGGTGTTCCCTTAGGATGCATACTGGTTCCTAGCCGACCAAGGGGAAAACATGTACCTCATGTACATTCTTCTTTTTAGTTTCTCATAGAAACCAACTTTATATATACCAAATATCTTTCATATCATGTGATTGCTTGCAGTCATGGGACCTTGGTTTCGATCATGGCTCTCTATATTATTGCCATTACCAAGTCTTGATACCTGCAATTCTCCATAAATAGTTAGTCACAATATCATACCAACAAATTGTATAGCATCAATATTTCATGTAACGATTTTCCACCTATAAAATATTTCAATCAACTTTCAATTATGAACTATGTTGTCATTTACTTTGTAGGACTGGGAGATCAATCACATAACTTACAACATAATGATTAACATTTACTTGTTCACAAATGTATGTGCAAAATCCATGTGCAACACTTGTTGTCTTTATGCACAATCCCGGTTGAGTTAAAGCTCATAATCTTATTGTAATCGCATTGTGTCAATACACTCTATCTTGTCACATGATCACATTTTTGTAGTTGTTACTTGTACCTGCATATATCCATTATTGATATTGCTCGTTCAGTACACTAGCCCTAACTTATATCTTAATTTTGATAAGCTTGAAAATACATATTAAATATTTCAATGCTAATGCTAGCTTAACTACGTCATGCCCCCTCTTCCAACATCGTTAACATCATATGTAAATTCTTTGTCTACTAAATTCTTCCAACAAAATCTTGATAGGTTATACAATGACCTTTATTTTTCTCAACATTATGCATATGAATAATATGAAATTTTCTTGCATAGATATGCCCATTTACATTACCATTATCATCTTAATCCATTCATTTCCTTATTGACATATTTTTCAATCTCTATAGCATAATGAACCAAACATTTCCAATGCATACCTATTTTCATACTAATGATTCATTCTTTCTACACATAAGATGATAAGCATGTAAAAAATTATTGCAAGATTCTAAACATGGTACCTATTCCCCAAGCAGATATCGACCTTTTACAACCAAAGAGGGATTTAAAGTCATGACCTTCCATTTACAATTTCTCATAAGAAAATCATTAGATAAGAAATTCTTTCTTAATGAAATATATGCAGTTATAGAAGAACTTTCTTTTTAGTCTCAATATATTTATATATTTATCCCAAGTCCAATTGCATTGTATCATGTCACTTTCATTCCCAAGACCATTTATCTTTTGTAAAAGACTACACCATAGGAGGTTCATAAAACTTATAACTCAATTCAGACTAGTATATTCCATATTCATACATTGATCTAAGTTTTTAATGCATACCTTGCATTCTTTCCTAAGCAAAATTATTTACTATGTTTTTCCAAAACTAGCAAGGTCCTTATAAGGAAGGAATATTAATTTAGTTTGCATCTAAATTGATGAGAAGATAAGTAAACTATTTAGTAGTCCATTACAATTTATCATAAGGAGCCTATGCATTGTTCAATTATCAATTTTACAAGAACTTCTCTCCTTCATGTTATCAATACTATTCTAACGAAAAAAATTGAAATCTACTCAAAACCATGAGAGAATACTTATATTGTTTAAGATGACTAAATTGTTTATCTAGCTTGAGCATAATCGTCATCCATTTATAGATTTCTCGAAAGAAATTTTGGACCCAACAATTAATTCTCTGAAAACTACAAGGGTAGTTCATTTTAATTATTGCATTTTCTGCTATATGAATTCTTCTATGGCACATTCATCATGTAGCAAAATGACAACTAGAAAGAAGCATAAATACTAATGTTTTCTTTTCTACATGATCTTGCTATAATCAACATTCAAATAGTCATTTCACTTCCATGACGAAAAATTTAAACAATAAGATTAGATATATATAAGTACTTATCTTTCACCATAAAGAATAATTGACTCATCATGCAAGATGGGAGACTTCCCTAGTAGTTATGGTATTGCTTCCTAGAACAACTCAATTCTTAGTGCCTTTATGTTCATCCCATATAGGTCCAAGTGTTGTAGCATGAGCTCTGATCCAATATGTAACATACCCA
The DNA here is from genome assembly GCA_001517045.1 of Pseudotsuga menziesii. Lineage (NCBI taxonomy): Eukaryota > Viridiplantae > Streptophyta > Pinopsida > Pinales > Pinaceae > Pseudotsuga > Pseudotsuga menziesii. The sequence goes on from LPNX010183179.1 coordinate 193,027, forward strand.
ATAAACTTGAATAGATCCTTGGGGTGCGCAATAAAAAGATTCTTCAATTAAATCGTTCAATCACACCAATTAATTTAAACTGATTGATTACATAACCATATAATCATTCTTTAAAGATTAAGGGCCTACAAACACAATCACTCAAATGCTAACTCACATAAGAAAATATCACTAAATACTATAATGAGACGCAAGTGTTATATTAGTCGCATGGCGATCCTTTGAATGAAATGACAACATATTAACCTTGTACTTTAGTTATGATTAACATGCTCCATATCAAGATACCAAATGTTGTACTCGATCTCCTAGGTACAATCATCGGAGGTGAAGTTTGAGTCTCCTGATTCGGTTGAGGAGAAAACAACAAGGTTAGATGATAAAATAAAACTAATTTATAAAATATGTACATATACAAACTAATTTCACTATGCTTGTCGCCCCAGGATTAGTCTAATTCCTTTCTACCATTCGAACATATTTTGTGTAGCCACCACTTGAAAATCATGTTAATACAGTGTACATAATAGTACTATAAACCAGTTACAATTCTAACAATGTAAGCTACATAATAAGATAGAGACATGCCAAGAGAATCTCCATAAACAAGGATAACCATTACAAATACTACTCTAATATGAAAAAATTTGTGCGACTAGAATCTTGACTTTGGCTTTCCTCCAAACCATTGGCTCCACTTGGAGTATGTTTGACCGCTTAGAGCCACCCTCTGGCTGAGAGACGAATCCACTATGGAAATTTTAAGATATAAAACCCGTCAAGGTTCATACCATGACCTGTTTATTAGCTTTATATCCAAATCTCAACCTAACCGGTAGGTAGGATTTTATTTTTAATTTATAATGAGCTTTAAAGATCCTTCCAATCATGCTAGGACCATGGCAGCGTACACAGATGTGTTACATTCATACATTACTAATTGGATTTTCAATTCAGAATGTAGAGGGTTGAAATGCATCATACATTATAAATTCAATTTTCAATTCAAAATGAAGAGGGTTAAAATGCCTTATACGTTACATATTCGACCCCCTCGAAGATTAAAACTCAACATACAGTACTAATTTGATTCACGTAGAGATTAAAGCTCATCATACACTTCATCAACATAAAATGCAGGCATTCACACAATTAGGTCAAATCGTTTTCAAGGATAGTATGTCACATATATACATATTCAATATAGACCAAATCCAACGTAGCATTCCCTTTTACAACGATTCCATTTGAGATCTATAAACATTGTATATGAAACATTATATATAAAAAAATATACACCAACAGTTTTATTAAAAAGCAGAAGGTGAGGTCGTGGATCATTCAGAAATACAGTTGCAAACTCTGAAATCGTGCATATACATATTCAATCGCAGAACCAATAATTCATATGTAGCATAAATCAAACACATGCAAGGTTTCAGATCTATAAAACATTGTATGTAAAACATTCTATATAAAAAAATGTATATAAAAGAATATACATTAGCAGTTTTACGAAAACGCAAAAGGTGAGATCATGACTCATATTCAGATTGAGAGTTGTGGACTCTGAAATCATGCATATACATATTCAATTGTAGATCCAATAAGTCATATGTTGCATAAATTAAACGCAGGCAAGACAAGATCAGGATCTATGAAAGTGCAGATCCATTTACCATTAAGCACAGGCAGAGAGAGAGAGGCCATGTTTTATACTTTCATTTCATTTATAAAAATAAAATGAAGCTAAAACAAGATCATGATCTATGAAAATGCAGATTCGTTTACCATTCAGTGCATGCAGAGAGAGAGGTCATGTTTTATACATTCATTTCAGTTATAAAATCAAATGCAATGCATGTAAAACAAGATCAAGATCTATGTAGATCTGTTTACCATTCAGCATAGGTAGAGAGAGAGGTGACGTTTTATACATTCATTTCATTTATAAAATCAAATGCAATGCACGTAGAACAAGATTAGGATCTATGAAGATCTATTTACCATTCAACGCAGGAAGAGAGAGTTTATGATTCATACATTCATTTCATTTATAAAATAAAATGCAATGCAAGTAAAACAAGATCATGATATACGTAGATCTGTTTACCTTTCAGCCCAGATAGAGAGAGAGTTCATGTTTTATACATTCATTTCATTTATAAAATCAAATGCAATGTAGGTAAAACAAGATCAAGATCTGTGTAGATCCATTTACTATTCATCGTAGGACGAGAGAGAGGTCATTTTTATACATTCATTGCAGGTAAAACAAGATTAGGATCTATGCAGATCCATTTACCATTCAATGCATGCAAAGAAAGGCCACGATTCATACCCTGAATTCAATTCTAGAATTAGATGCAATCAAAACAAGACTAGGATCTAATTCGTGATCCATAGCTAAGTTCCACAACGTCGATGTAGACACGGGAAAAGAAACCCCCACCAGACTCATGGACATGTAGATAGAAGCTTAGGCAAGGAAAATGTCTTTCGAATTCCTCCTTCGACTCTAGCTCAGCTTCCTTTAAGAAACTCCTACTACCAGTTACTACCCCCCTGCCCCCCCGTACTAAAAAATCGTAGCCTTTAAAAATAAAATCCTTCTTCTTCTCAAGACGACAAGTGCTAGTGTTCAAACTCAATGTTTTCTTTTCACACAAGGAGTTGTTCCTCTTGTTCCTTATCATATTATTCGATCAACATGAGTCCATTCTCCATTTAAAGTAGTAAGTGTATTTTCAACTATATTATAGGTATACTAAATTTTTCCTTAACACATGTTATTAATCTTATAAATATATTTATATGTATATATATATACAATAGAGCACTATATTTGTTTAATTAAGCCATACCCATAGTTCGTTAAAATAATCTCTTAAATTACTATTTTCTAAAGGTAAGAAAATAGAACTAATTTTAACTTATTTTCTTTCAATATCACTATGGATGTTCCTTTTTCCTTTTTGCCAAAATTAAGATAGGTAATACTAATACTTAGGGTAGTCACTTAATTTCATTTAGGATCAACTAGCCTTCTCACTAATAGGAGTTCCATATTAGCATGCCACTAATAATTTACTCTACTTAGGATAATATCAAGTGAACACCCATTCATAAATGACACAAGCATGACACATGTCATCAATGTCATGGCTTCTAGACATTCATTCTCTCCCCATATCCTCTCCAATGGTTTTCTATTGGTGCAAAGATTTCAGTCTCCTAACCCTATCACTTGCATCCACCACTTTTATGAGGTTAGAATGACATTGGTCTTTACATTAGAGTATGAAAGAGATGTTCTCTCAATTACATTATGTAATGTTATCAAATATAAAAAGTACTTGAAAAAATCATATTTATAAAAAATAAAAATAAAAAAACCAATAAAAAATAAAAAAAATTATTGAAATAGATTCTTTATTTATCCAAAGTTAAAATAAATATATACTAGTCAATAAATACTAAAGTATAAAAGATAAAGAAATATCTTTATGGAACACAAAACACGAAAACACTAATTTATTTTATTTATAAATAAATTAATGCTTTTTATTTGTTTTTAATTTTTAAAATTAAAATAATAAAATACTTAGAAGTTTATCTATTTTAAAAAAAGTTTGAATTTAAAAAAATATTAAATAATTTTTATTTTTATTTTTCAAAATACATAAACTAAAATTTATTATAAATTTTGTGATTTTAAATTATATATATGTAATTTTGAAAATGACAAAATATATTAGAAATTAGTTGACAAAAATAATCATTATCCATCATTGTATTAGATCTTAGATTATAAATTTATTTATTTTTAAGAAAAACTCATAATTAATAACCAATCATTTTAAATCTTATTAGAATGTAAACATTTATATATTTATACAAAAGAAATTATAACTTTTATATCCATTTTCTTTAGAGATTTAAAACAACATTTTCTCCAACTCCCGATTTCTATATAATGAAAGTGCGATATACGAAGTTACCTTTATAAAATATTTATATTGATTTTGTTTGTTTTTAGATTTATTTCTATATAATGAAAGTGCTATATACAAAGTTTCCTTTTATACAATATTTATATATATTTATATTGATTTTGTTTGGTTTATATAAAAGTGCATTCTATAAAATAACAACGACTTGGTCCATGGATAAGCCACAAGTTAATGCTATGATCTGAATTTTCTGTTATCCACTTTAAATTGTAAAATATAACTCTCCACTGTCCTGTCCTAAATATTTATTTGTATATAATAGTATTGATTTTGTATATATTTGTAAAGAATGGCTTGAAAGATAGCTCTGACATGGAATCGGAAGGTAATATGGGATGGGAGAATTCTCTGCACAAAGCAGACTGATCTTGCAGTGGCCAGCTGGTTCCAGCGCTTATTTTATGATTCGGAGGGTCGCGAACGACATGGAAAGCACATGGGAGCAAGAGGCTTACTTCTTCTGCAAGCTACGTTTTCTCTATTCGATTTCGAATCTACGGCTTCTTTTTCTCCACTGCTTTTCTTGGGATGGATTTCGTTCACTAAGGGCGCCATCTGACTCTTTTATTTGGCAGGTTCTCATGCTGCGGTTTAGGGTTTGATGTTTCTGCGCAGGTTTAAAAATTGATAAACACCGAAACATTCCTAAGTTGAGCGGCCGTACGGCGCGCTTTTTGCATTTTATCATGGCATGGCTTTCGGCAAGTTAGTTCGCTGTCGGTGATGGTTTTTATGTTTATTTGTGCTTCCGAAAATTGTTTTAACAGGTTAGTTCCTGTTTGGCTTTCGATCAGGGAAAAGGATTATGGCTATTTAAGGTTTCATGATGTAAGCCCCAGAATTATATTAGAAAATATTTTTTTGAATTACAACTAGTATATTTACATAGTTTGTTGCTGGATCATGTGGATAGTAATTAAATAGTTCAGAGATAGTGATGTAATGGAAGATTGTTTAATTTTTTTTTATTCCTTCATATTCTTATAGTTAAAAGGGTTAATTTTGAGTTATCTATATATAGCTACAATCATTCTTCATGTTATCTTTTTATCAATTATAAGTTATATATATATATATATATATATATATATATAATCTTACATTCTTCTAGTTGTCTACCATGAATTGTTAAATATACATTCATCAGCATTATTCATGTATGTGTTACCAGTTATCTAATCATCTACTAAAGGTTATTATATGTATAAATACTTATTTCGAATTTTGAATTATTATCATAAAATCAATCTCGAAGACACTTATCTCATCCTCATCCTAAATGAATATACATAAACCTCAATTCACCGTAAATCTTTAATAAACAAAAGTTTAAGCCAATAAAAAAATTGAAACAATCCAGATTATTGAATATCAAATAATAAAAGAATTTGAGAGAGCTATGGTTTTATTTATATAAGCAAAGTAGTTGCATTCTTTACTTAAAGAAAAGTTCAACTTTTCTTCTGCCTTCTTGGTTTGAAACAATTTATTACTCAAAAGTTTCATGTGTATGGTTTAATTAATTAAATCATAATTCCATTTTGTTTAATCTCATCACGCAATTTTTGCATCATCAATTTACTTAACACGAAAGTTTCAACAACATATCAAAGAGGTTCCAATTACCTTTCCTATTTTTGATTTTTTTAATTAATTTAATTAATACAACTTTCTAAATTATTTTAAAGTGGCCCAGCCTTTATGTTTTCTCCCATGGTGAAATTTTCTTACAAAATCAGGGCGTAAAATCAACCACCATAATGCCTTGTTCATAATCAATGAAGAGTTGGAGACACTACAATTGTATTTTATAATGTTTTTGTTTTGTAATAAACAGAAATGTACTAAGCATGTCGGACTAAAACATATCAGCTTCTTCTTGGTCCTTTCTTTCACAACAAAAGAAGAGCAACTCCAATGAGGCCACATTTAGAAAGTGTATCTTAAAATGCTTATCTATATGTAGGTACTTCATTTTCACATTTAAGTAATCATTTTTAATCATTTTAGTGATATAAGCAATTATGATAGAATTGATATTATAATGTTGATGTCATTTGTATATCGATTAGGCTTTATATAAATTGTTATTAGATTTCTTTTATCACATTTCAAATAAATTCTATAGAGTTGTACACAGGAAGAAGGATGGTGGAGAAGTGACTACGCGAATATGGAGAAAGGGAGTCATAGGTGTGTGTGTGTGTGAGAGAGAGAGAGAGAGCGTAAATGGGGTGGTGTTGTGTTAGAAAGAGGAGGGGAAGGGGCTGTTAGTAAGAGGTAGGGAGAGGAGGAGGCGTAGGAGACATAAAACAATAAAAATATTGTTATAATTGGCAAAGTAATCAAATGTAAAGTTATAGGCTTCTACAATGCATGGATGTTTAGATTTCGCATGAACACAAATTTGAATTTAAACAAAACGTGAGCGCGTTTATTGCCACTATGGCCGAGACTCTACCCATGCTAGAGTGGCATTTTTATGCCTATGTGTCTGCTTCGGACTTTCCTTTGGAGTATGATAAACCATGGCTAATTGAGCATTACATCCAAATTTTCAATATGCTCATGTTGCCCATGTTTAACCGTTGGTTACAATATGTTGTACACCTCCATTTTTTATGAAATTTTAGAAACAAATATTTTTTTTGCAGATTCCAAATATGTAATTTTTAACAAGAATATATAAAATTTTCTATTTTTTTCTTATTTAACTTGTATCATCACTCAATTCAAAAAACACATTGTTCGTGTTTCATCCATAAGTCTTCCATTTCTCAACCATTTTGAAAACAAATTGTATGGTGCAAAGAACACCAACCTCTCCATGCTATAAAAAAATCATTTCCAAATAATTGCATTAAGCCATTCAAACGATGTACCCACAATTGACATACTGTTTTCTAGATTTGATCACGTAGATAATTAAAAAATAAAATAAAAAACATTATGTTTATCTTTGCAAAAATAGTCGTGCACTAGTACTATATTTTCTCTATATGTCTACCAATTTTAGTAAGTTGATTCCATCATTTAGACACTAAAAGGTTGCACCCACAAAACATATACCTTATCATTTGTCCCAAAAATAAAAAGTTCCCATTAAAAAAAATCTAACTTTAGATAGTTAAGAACATTTTCAAAAGAAAAAATATATATATTTGGAAAAGTCATTTAATTTCCTACATTTCAATTTTTTTTACTCATCGTAAGTTTCATTATGTAAATGTCTCAAAATATCTATGTAAGTTGATAAATGCTTGTTTTTTCAGTTTTCTATTGCATCTAACGTGTCAAAAAAGACCCTCGTTAACTTGCACACACTCATAATTCATATAAATGACATTTAGTTATAATAAGAAATCAAATTAAATAATGTATCAATGATCTTTAATAAATGAAGATGATTTCTACGACCACACTTAAGAGGTTTTCAAGCCATTTTCAAGGATGTCTAGGTGACAACCTTTGAATATTTTCCAAATGTAAATAGTTCAAATTAACAAAATAGAGGTCTGTCAATTCTACAATTAAGCAATCTATACTCCAGCTAGAAAAATCCAAGCTTTTGGATTATTCATGTACACTTATATCATACAAGATGTACATTCAATGTGAGAAGAATCATTCTCTAATTATTCTTCAATTGATGCAATATAGAATTATCTACCAACTACTTCCATCCATTCATCATCATCATGTCTCCAAAATACAAAATCCCAAAAGGTTGGTCAATGTGATTCAAAGTATAACAAATTTTGATACACTATGGGAGTGTATGAAGGTAAGCTTTGCTAAAATCGGTTAAAATAGATACAATAAGATAATTTTATAAGTGTACAATGTACGACCACGAGGTTGGTTGATAGGATTAGAAAGTACAACCAAGAAAAAAGAATTGCTTCGGATGACCCTTTTACTGAATATTTAATATTGTATAACGTGTATATAGTATTGAACATTTAATAATGCCCCTTTCATTGAATATTAAATATTGTAGTTTCGAACATCGAGTGTCATTTTCAATGACATTTTACATTGATATAGATTGTATGAATTCTTTTTAAAATTAAAAAACATAGATAAGATAAAATAATTTTAGTAATGGCCAATGAGTAGTTGGTCAATGGAATTCAAAACAACAAATTTGGATACACAATGAGAATGTATCAGAGCAATATTTACTAAAATAAAATCAATTTTTAATACCCTCCTAGTAGGTGGTTTAGTTATTTATCTATTTGGACACATGAACATTTTGATTGATAAAGTATTATGTATTTGGACATATGTTATAATGTGTTTGAAAGTTATATTTTGCATAGGTTGTGTGGGAAAACTTAGAAAGAGAGGTACTTGTCACTATGAGGATTAGTAAGTTAAAACAAGGAAATATTAATCATAAAGGAATATATTAAATCAACAATAAATAAATTTATATTAAATTAAAAATAAATAGATTTATAAATCTTTAAAGGCATTCTCTATAAACACATATATTGTGATAGGTGTAACTATCCTAATTATATACTAAAAATAGAAATTCCTCCGATACAAAAAAAGAAAGAAAGAGGGAGAGTGCAAAGGAGGTTGTTTAGAGGAATGAGAGAAAAGAATGAATTAATATCATGAATAGAAATCAATAAAAGAGAATGAATTGAATGAAAAAGAATAAACATAAAGAAAGAAAGAAAGAATTCACACGAAGAAAGGAAAATATGATGTAGCCACTTGGTATGTGTGCATGAGATGACCAAGGTCCAATTTTATTTTTTGTTTAGAACATATTTATAGCAATAGAGCATGAGCACTAGAGGTGTTGAGGAAAGAGGACTACCTTTGTACCATTTGGCAAGAGTACACTACACATACTATTTTTGTTATGAGTACTTTCAATTTGGTTTTTGCAAGAGGACTTCCTATTCGAATGAACCATGTAAGACTTGTAAAACAATCCTTGGATACCTAGATAACAAAGAGACAGATCCTATGATATTTCTGTCATGAGTAATTTTATAATGAAAGGTGGATTATGGGAGGGAGTGTATCTTCTAGTCAGTGAAATATTGAACATAAAAGGTAACATTGAAATTGCCATGAGAAAAAGAGAGAACAAGAACAAGCTTGGGTATGATTGTGTAAAAACAAAGAGTTTAATTTTTTCTATAGTTTATGGTTGGGTGGATTATGGTTCTCACAATAATGGTTTGAAAAAGTGAAAACTGAGCAAATAGATATATATGTACAATTCCCTAGTTCTATATATGTATTTATTGAGCTACAACTATTTTAATCTTGAGTTCTATTTCTATGAGATCTTAAATATGTATGGAATTACTTTGATTAAATTTTTGTACAAGGTACTTATTATTTATAAATGTAAATTACTATGGTGATGAGATATAGTAGTTACTATATTAAGATAAATAGAGGATCTCATGTATGTGGAGGTGAAATAAAAAACAAATTAACAAGCATGTTGAGTTTTGTACACATTTTGATAACTATAGATTGGTTTTATAGAATGTATATGTGTATTAGTAGAGTTAGGTTAGATAAGTTAACAATTTGAATAATTTGAAGTTTTAAGAACTTTTTGATTCAAGCATTTTTTGATATTTTTCCCATTTATAGGATGATCCTAGGCATCCCCTTGAATATTTTTTAGACAAAGGTTTCATTTCCTAACTTCTCCTTAATTTGGAATGGGCTTAAACAAAGTGGTTGGAATTTATAGTGTTTTCCTTTACCCTGGTGTTATTTATCCCATTTTAAGACAAAGTCTCTGATCTGCAAATATTTATCACTTGTAGAATATTTATCATACCATATTTTAATTATTTATTGATGTTTCCTCAATTTGTATTCTGGAGTTCCCCCTTTTCTCTTGCATTTTAATTAAATTGTTAATTATTTTCTCCATTGGAGGGAATTGGGTTTCTTGTATGTATTGTGCTAATTGAAAGGTTAGAAAGAAAACATTAGGTGGTAAAATATATTCCTTCCCATAGTCCAGGAATAATGGGGAATTCCCTAGGGAATCCCTATGGGCAACCCGAACTTCCCATAAGACATTCGAGAAGGATTAATGCCAATTTATCTTGTGATCATTGACAATTTCATTGAGAATATATATTAAATTTTTGTTCATATATTAAGCAACCCCATTCCCTCAAGGATAATAATTAGCAACAAATTTAGTATTAATCCCCTTCCCTAATGCAAACTTTGTTAATTTTAGAGATGAAACTATGTTGAATTATTAAATACCAATGGATTTGGGTACCAAATATAGAAATGATATTACTTTCTAGAAACAAAATCACCCGATTTCATTGATGGTATTGAGAGGTATGGATTATGTCTAGTGCATGAAGTAGTTTGTTGTAGTCAAAATATATTTATTTTGCTAAGACAAATGTTGATTGGTCTCTCCAACAATATCCAATATCCATTGCTGGAATATACTATTTACTTTTGGAAAATCTTGCATTTTCGTGCATAGGCATTGTCATTTTTAAAACCCATAGGCTAGTAATAACCTACTTTGAGTAACTTGTGTGTTGTGATGTCCCATAGGAGATGGCCTCTACCTATCCCATCATGTGATTATGTATGTAATTTGTTCGCTTCTTTTCTTTCAAGGAATCTCAATAATACATCCTCATAACTAATTCGTCTGAGTAGTATGACATTGATCAATTGGTACTATGTCGATCTTAACCTGTGAGCTCTTCATTTGTGAGGAACCAAGTACTCCAGGGAATTTTAAGGAGTGAGAAAATAATTTAATTCATATTACAAAGAGTTCGTAGGAGAAAGAACATATAAAAATTCTCTCTCAAGCATGACTACTCATTCATCCCATTTGTTTTCATGGTATGCATGTTATGCTTCAATACGAAGTTTGAATAATCCTCATTTTTAAATATCTTCACATATTTAATCTCTAAGTCATACTCTTGAATATTATTCATTTAGTGATATATTTTCTCGCCGAGATCCTTTTGAGCAAACAATTTCCTTACGACAAGATATGGGACTATAACCTTGGTTGAGGATTTAAGCAAATATGGACAAAAATGTTTGGCCACTTTAAATATAGCATAAGCCTATTTATCAACTTCAATACTTCGGCTCAACTCCTTAAAAAGTTGAACTCATGAAAGAAATATGTCCTTCATTTTCTTCTTGATATTCTTTTGGCAAAAAAAACTTCATAGGAATGCTCGGATGTGAATTTGTATAGTGCGAAATATTTTCAGAAATCTAGCCTAGTCAATGTAGGTGCTTTGGTTATTTATTTCTTAATTTTTGAAAATTGTTATTTTTCCTTAGGAACCCATTGGAAGTTTGCATCTTGTGCCTCAAATGGCACATAGTGGCTATCTCAATCACATTAAAGACTCATAATATCATCTCCAAAATCAATATTCCTCCTCTTTGAGTTGGAGGAATCTTGAGTCTTTCTCTGTATGTGTGGGCTATGTCTCTAGGATTTAAAATGGAAACAACAAAAAATATATTCCCCCCCACAATTCTGTCAGTTAGTAAACTTAAAAATTACATTTACAATTCATATATCAAATAGTCACCTAAGACGAGACATCATATCATAATGGGGTCCCTGTCCCCTCGATCCAAGCCTCTCAATAATGGCTCCTTGAAACAACAAAAAAAATCAATTAATACATAAAAATAAAAAATAATTATTTTATAAATTTCATTCATTCTTTATAATATTTAAATGAGCTTATACATCTCACCATAAATATTTGAGGTATTGCAAGATATTTCCCTTCCTAGATAGGAAGTGTAACACTTGGCTAGACAAGTTGATCCAAGGATATCGTGTGGGAGAGGGATGATATAAGTACCTACGAGGTGGCTGATGTAGGTTCAATGGATAAATCCAATATGGTTGTATGGGATGGGGTTGTAGATATGGGAGCAATTGGGGAAGGTATTTTATAGTAGATTGACAAATCTTGGATAGGTGGGGAAACCACAAGATGTGATGGGTGTGGGAAGTGATATAAACCCATTGGTTTTACAAGGGGTGGCATCACCCTTAGAGGAAATGGTTATTCCAATCACATGGGTAGGGTTCACAGTTTCATGACTTAGCATGAACTATTGAAAACATGGAATAGGTGGAAGATAGTGAGGGATGGGTGGGTATGGTGATGGGATGGTGGAATATGGAACCTACATAAACATATGAAATATGTTTGATTAGAAGAAAAACATGTAAATTTACCATACAGAGATAATGAATTTCACATCTAATATTAATTAATTTCACACATGTTACCTGAGTCAAGGGTGATCTACTTAACACAGGTGGATACCTATGCTCTATCTCTTTGGTAGAGACATATGGAAACAAAATATTGATATATATTTATCACAAATAACTTGGACCATTGCAAATAAATCAATTTTAAATACTACAATCATATAGTCATTTAAATATATGTATGCGAGGTGCTGCAATATCTTCGATTGTTATCATGGAAGAATCATGGTTAGGAGGACTAATGTCATCATGGCTTGATGCATTTGTTTAATCATGGAATAATTTTAAATGCCAAAAAAATCAATTACATATAAATAGTTTAAGAAATGTTTATCTAATAATTGTCAAATGTACAGTTAAAAATATACTCAATGGTTTACAACATTTTACAAATCATGCTAACCCTAAAAAATAAACTATATCATGTAGGATCCTCCATCGGTCCATGGTAAGTGTTCCCAAAGTGAGTGAATCAATGGGTTAATACTCAATTGTTAGAATAATCATTTAACTAATTGGATATTATGGAAGGTCCATGTTCAATCATAGCTCAAGGACCTACAATTGAGGGTCCTCCATTTCTATGATGTGCCATGTCATGATGAGGCCATGAATGAACTGTTCTTTGATACACCATGTGTAGCCAGTGATAAGGAAGTGATGATTTCAACTATGCAATATAGTAACAGATGTTAGAAAACAGGACCGTAGAGCAATAACAGATATACAGTTAAATTAATAAACAAGATGCAAAACACATTAAAACATTATAAAGAGACACAGATATAACGCGGTTCACCCAAAAGATGGGCTACGTCCATAAAGAAATTTTCCAGTCCTTTTATTATAGTCTAGAAAGATGAAGGGATACACCCTGCAGCAAAACCGCTGCACTTCCTCTTCACGCTCTCACAGTCTCTCTTCCAATACAATACAATGCCATACCCAGTCGATTTACAATGCTTTCTATTATAGGGGAAATACAATGGGAAAATTCTAGGGTTAACCAAATACCATGGGTCCGTAATACTGTTGGCCAACACACATACCAAAAAAAAAAATTCGAGGGCTCCGCCCCCAAACCCCAAGGTAGGGGGAACGAGTGTATAGTACTCCTAGGTTACAATCACGACTGAATAATATCTCTAGATTTGGAAGATTAGGCTCCACAACCAACAATCTCCCACTTGAAGACTAATCACAGCAACTCCACCGCTACTACACTTGTTGGACTATGTTCTGGACCTTGGACTTGGAAAATTTCTTCTTTTCACCTTCATGTTTTAAGGCCAACAAAAACCGAGCAAAAAATCAGTTTCTCTCTGGTTACTACCTTTGTCAACATGTCTGCAGGATTCTGGCTAGTGTGAATCTTTTCCAGTTTTAACAGTTCTTCATCTACAATAGATCTTATGAAGTGGTACTTGAGTTGTATATGTTTAGTGCTCGAATGAAAGGCTGAGTTCTTTGCAAGATGAATGGCACTCTGGCTGTCACTGTACAGCCTACTATTCTCCTGTTTCTTACCCAATTCTTCCATGAACCTCTGCAACCAAATCATCTCCTTACTAGCCTCTGTAGCAACAGCATACTCTTCTTCCATTGTTGAAAGTGCAACAACCTGTTGCAGTTTTGAAATCCAACTTACTTTTGTTCCACCTACAGTGAACACATACCTTATGCTGCTCCTCCTGATGTCTTTATGACCAGCCATATCTGCATCAACATATCCCTGTAGAACAGTGTATGAACCTCCAAAACGTAATGCATGAGAAGTGGTACCTCTCAAATACCTGAGAATCCACTGTACTTCTTTCCAATGCTCTTTACCTGGATTATTCATATACCTGCTCACAACTCCCACTGCATGTGCAATATCTGGTCTTGTGCACACCATGGCATACATGAAGCTCCCAACTGCTGATGAGTAGGGAATCTTGGACATGTAATCTATCTCTTCCTGTGTCTCTAGACACATATGCTTGCTTAGTTTGAAATGGATTTCCAAAGGTGTGCTGACTGGTTTTGCATTCTACATTCTAAACCTCTGCAACACCTTTTCTATGTACTCACCTTGAGACAATGTCAATTTGTGATTTTTCCTGTTTCTTGTTATTCTCATACCAAGGATTTGCTTTGTAGCACCCAAATCCTTCATCGCAAATGATTTAGCTAGTTTTCTTTTGAGCACATTTATATCCTACATGTTAGAACCTGCAACAAACATGTTATCCACATACAATAACAATATATTATATCTTCAGTTATCTAGCCTCTTGAAATAAACAAAGTGGTCAGAATGACATCTATCATAACCTTGTTCTATCATAAACTTATCAAATTTTAAATACCACTACCTTGGAGCTTGCTTCATGCCATACAAGCTCTTCTTCAACCTACAAACCAAATTCTCCTTCCCTTTGACCTCATACCCTTGTGGCTACTGCATATAAATCTCTTCCTCCAAATCCCCATGGAGAAAGGTTGTTTTTACATCTAATTGTTCAAGATGCAAATATTCTACCGGCACTAGACTTAAAATAGTTCTAATTGAAGTCATTTTAACAACAAAATAAAATATTTCATCAATGTCTATACCTTTCTTTTGTGCAAACCCCTTTACAACAAGTCTAGCCTTGTACTGCTTCTTTCCTCTATCTTCTTCCTTCAACCTGTAAACCCATTTATTCTGCAATACCCTTTTTTCTGCAAGCAACTTAACCAGATCCCAAGTCTGGTTTCTTACCAATGAGTCCATCTCATCATCCATGCCTTGCTCCCACTTCTTTCTAGTTTCTACTTGCATTGCTTCTTCAAAACATTCTAGTTCACCAGAATTAGTCATCAATAAATAATACAATGAAGGAGTGAATCATTCAGGGGGTCTAATTAACCCGGTAGACTTTCTTACAGTTGCAGGAGTTTTAGGTACCTCCTATTGCTCTTGATTTTCTGGTGCTTTTGGAACTTCATTTTCTTTGATTTCATCAAGCACCATGTACTCTGTGTTTTCCTTTTCTTCTTTCTTTCCCTGCAACTGATCTTTGTACATGACCTTTTCATTGAATACTACATCTCTACTCCTAATGATTTTTTGATTTTTAAGATCCCATAAGCGATAACCAAAATCATCAACCCCGTATCCAATAAAGGTAGATTTCTTGGATTTAGCCTCAAGCTTTGTTCTATCATCTTTATCAATATGGACAAATGCTTCACAACCAAAATTTCTCAGAAATGATTATTTTACCTGTTTACTTGTCCATGCCTCCTCTGGAATGCCACCATCCAAAGCGCTTGAATGCCCTCTGTTTATTAAATAAACAACAGTGTTTACAGCATCAGCCCAAAACTGTAAGGGCAACCCTGCATGAAATCTCATACACCTTGCATGCTCCATGATCATTATGTTCATCCTTTCTGACACACCATTTTCTTGGGGTGTTCCAGGGACTATCTTCTCTCTACGAATCCCATTATGTGAATAGTAACTATCAAACTCCTTGCTGCAGTACTCGCCTCCATTATTAGATTTGAGACATTTCAACCTTTTTCCTATCTCATTCTCAACCAAAGCTTTCTACTTCTTAAAAGTATCAAACACATTAGATTTCTGTCTAATGCAATAAACCCAAGTTTTTCTACTTGGGTCATCAATAAAAGTAACATAATAATGAGAGCCACCAAGAGATTGTACCTGAGCTGTTCCCCATACATCTGTATGGACAAGCTCTAACTTTTCACTCTTCTTTTGTTTCCCAACCGTGAGAAATCTAACTCTCTTTTGTTTTCCATAAACACAGTTCTCACAAAATTCCAAACTTACCTGCTTCAGATCTGGAAGCAGTTTCCTTGAGTGGAGAATCTGCATCCCCTTCTCACTCATGTGGCCAAGCCTATGATGCCACAACACTACACCTGTTTCTGTGGAATCTATAGAAATAGAATAATCAGTATTATGAGGACATAAATATAATGTACCTATCCTATCTCCTTTTTCAATTACCATTGATCCTTTAGTGACCTTCCGCCACGTTTCTCCAAACGTAGACAAACATCCTCCATCTCCCAACTACCTTGTTGAGATCAAATTTATTTTCATAGCAGGAATGTGCCTTACATCCTTTAGCAACTAGTCATTTCCATTATTTAGCTTAACCCGTACCTTACCCTTTCCAACAATTTTACATGGTTCATCGTCCCCCAATAACACATGCCCAAAATCACCTTGAACATAATCATAAAAGAATTTCCTATGGGGTGTAGCATGACATGAAGCCCCTAAATATAATACCTAGTAATCACTAGTATTATCTAATGCAAGAATCAAAGCATCTTGTAACACATCACCTGCTACATTAGCTTCCTGGGTAGTCTCTTGCTGCCTCTCACCTTTCTTCTTTGGTGCTCTGCAGTCTTTCTTTAGGTGTCCTTTCTTACCATAGTTCCAACACTCTATTTTTCCGAATACGGACTTGGATCTTCCCTTTTTAAACTTGCCGTGATTTCCTGTGCTCCTTCCTCTCTCGTTTTGTCTCCCTCTGCTCCCCATGGTCAACGCATTACCTGATGTCTCACCTATGCTTTTTCTTCACATTTCCTCGCTAAGAATAACACCAACAACATTATCAAACTTAAGAGTGTTTGAACTAGGGACATAGTTACTTATAGCCATGACCAAGCTATTCCAGCTTTCTGGCAATGAGCACAAGATTAGAAGAGCCCTAACCTCATCATCAAAGTTCACTTTTACAGAACTTAACTGACTGGTAAGTGTACTAAACTCATTTAAATGGTCAGTAACAGATCCAACTTCCGACATCTTCATATTAAATAAACGCTTCATTAAAAATACCTTGTTAGAAGTCAAGGATTTTTCGTAGAGCTTACTCAATGCGCTCATCACACCCTCTGTTGTTTTTTCTTTCGAAATATTGAAGGCCACCGACGAAGCCATGCATAGCTGTATTGTTCCTAGTGATTTTCTGTCAAGAACCTCCCATTCTACATCCTTCATAGTTGTCAGTTGTTTTTCTTTTCCACCCAACGACAGGTATAGATCCTTCTGGTACAGATAGTCCTCCATTTGCATATTCCATAACTGATAGCTTTGGCCATTAAATTTCTCGACCCTAAACTTTCTTTCTTTCGCCATTTCTCCCACTCAAACCAGGAACCCTTCTTTCCTGCGAGTTTACCAACCAAATAGACCTTTTGGATCTGATACCAGTTGTTAGAAAACAGGACCATAGAGCAATAACATATATACAGTGAAATTAATAAACAAGATGCAAAACACATTAAAACATTATAGAGAGACACATATATAACGTGGTTCACCCAAACAATGGGCTACTTCCACAAAGAAATTTTCCAGTCCTTTTATTACAGTCCATAAAGATGAAGGGATACACCCTGCAGCAAAACCACTGCACTTCCTCTTCATGCTCTCGCAGTCTCTCTTCCAATACAATACAATACCATACCCAGTCGATTTACAATGCTTCCTTTTATAGGGAAAATACAATGGGAAAATTCTAGGGTTAACCAAATACCATGGGTCCACAATACTGTTGACCAACACACATCCCCCCAAAAAAAAAATTCGGGGGCTCCGCCCCCGAACCCCAAGGCGGGGGGAACGAGTGTATAATACTCCTAGGTTACAATCACAACTGAATAATATCTCTAGATCTAGAAGATTAGGCTCCACAACCAACAACTGAAGTGTCTATGGAGGGGCATAGGAATACAACTAGGAGCAAGTTGACCTCTAATTAGGTTACACCTAACTTGGATATCTTTGGAAGATCCAAGACCAAACCCCTAAAACTCAGTAATGTCAAAATAGTTCACCAAGAGAACCAACACTAACTCAACATATAGCTTCCGAAGAAATTATAGTAGCACAAGGTCCTATTGTTCCAAGGAGTTTTGTTGAAATCTAAAACGTTGACTCATCTAGTTTTGTTTCCATGTATCATACATGTAACCCAATCCATGCAAATGTGACTCTTGTGTTGATCAAGGGGTTGTCCAGTACTAGTGTCAATGAAAAATATAAAAATAGTTTGTTTTGAAATGTTCAAATATTTGATTTGGTATTTATTGAGAGGTGTGGAATAGAAATGTCTCATTGTGGCCCTACATTTGGTTATTCTCAACAAATGACCATTGACATTGTCAACAGAGGCAATAATGCTATTAAGGGATGCGGCTAAGGATAGTCTTGAGGATTCCGTTATGGTTTTTAGCTCTTGAAGCAAGCTTCTTAAGGGCTTTAAAATTTGGTTAATCTAGGCTTATGTGCTTGGGTTTTGGTCACGATTAATTTTACTTCTGTATATCGTTCAAGGTTTTCTATACTTGGTGGATTTGTTAGTAAGTTTTTTTTACATTGTGATGGATCACACACACGCACACATATACATATACATATACATATACATATACATATACATATATATATATATGTATATGTATTCAAATTTTGATTCATTTACAATAGAGTTTTTTTACTAAATCACCAAGAAATCAAATAAATGTTACAAAATGTGAATAAAAATAGCTAGAGAAATGGCTTGGTTGGTTATATGGTGGTGGAGGAACATGCGCTTTATGTATTTTTACCATGGGATCTGTCGATGTCATCGAAACGGGAGAAAATGGGGAGGAAATGGGACACAACCTATTTTTTAATAAACAAAAGAGAACAAACACGTTATTAACACATGCACATTGTTAATGCATATGCTCTTTAGGAATGTGCACATGTTAATACCGTTTGCATGCTTTAAGAATGCACACATATTCCTTTATCCACATAACTGTTTGCGTGGGGGTTTGATGATTGATTTTCTTTAATAGTGTATCCTTGTTGTTAAATTTTAGCACTTTTTCACTTTTGTTGCAATGAAAGTGGGTACCATATTCATGCGAAGACCCTTAATTTAATTAGTAAATAGAATCCTTCCACCTTCACATTCCACAATGGGACTTGTTGTACTATGCTAAAGGAATGCAGAGAATAAATGGAAATCTAAGGAAAGAAAAAAAATTTGTTATCTTTCTAGATTAACCCTTTGATGACTCCTTCAATCAACCAACCACAAAACAATCGCTCATTTAATTTACGGCAGATCCACTAACTTTTTTTTATGGTATTTCTCCTCTTCACATTCTTACAGATTGTATACACTTCACAATATAATCAATGATATATTTGGGTGTAGGCTTTTCAAAAAATAATGAAAACTCTTTTTAATTCAATGCTTCCTCCACTTCTTGAAAGGAAACTCCCTTTAACCAAAATCCAATGCAATGTAACTCTCTTTTAATGATTTACATGGATCCCTTATACAAATTCCACCTAAATGTGTATGAAAATAACATAATGTCACTTTGGAACCTTATATTGCATGAAACACAACTTATCTCACAACCTTAACTCCATTACTCTACCTTGTGGTTCCCTCTCATAGGGACTGATAGTGCCATCTCCTAATATGGTCTAGTTTCTTTTCTTGTCACCTAACACAAAATTATTCCTGACATGTTTGATATACTTGGGATCTCAAAACCTTTATCTTTTACTACATGTTGTTTAGTGTGAGAATATAGAAGAAAATTGATATGAGAAATGAGAAAACAAGAAGTTAGTTAGATCACACACGACACAAGAGTTTACATATTAAACCATTAACAAGATGTCAAGGAAACATTCAATGGGAAATAATGTAATCTAATTTATTAATGATGAACATTACACTAGTCCCAAACAAGATTAAAAGATTACCACATAACCCTACTGTAATATCCTGAATTTTGGACCTAACACTTATAGGCATGATCCTATTGATTATGATGTTATCTTGATAGTTTATTTTGATATATTGGGTCAAGGACCCCACTGCATATGAACATGATGAATTGTTTTATATATTGGGTGTAAGCCAATTATTGATGATATATATGCTTGTTTGTGTTCGGCGTGGACCATGAAGCACATGATTGATGAGATGTTTTGTGTTGAGCGAGGACATCTAGAGCACATGAGTGATTGATGATTTGTGTTGGGAAAGAAGCTCTGGAGCACATGAGTACTCAACTTTGTGTTGAGCAAGAAGCTCTGGAACACATCAAAAGATGATTGGAAGTGTTGGGCATAAGCCCTGGAGCCTTCCATCTTGATGTTGAGCATAATCTCTGAAGCATCACATCCTTGGACATTGTATCCCTAGGTGTATTGTAAAAGTACATCCTAGCATTAGTGTTGAGCGAATAGCTCTGGAGTTGCACTAATTTTGTGAATCCCTATTTATGGCGCGGAGTATGAGATCTTGTAAGCGCCAGGGGTTATTGAAAATAATTAATAATTCTTGAGTGAAAACGACTCGAGAAAAATATGGATCTCATCATACTTATTTTTTAAGTGATTTAATGAAATTTCAAATTTCTGTATGCTCATCAAGAACTGAAGAACTACAATCTTATATGAGGGAATCCAACATGCAAGGATGTTTAGAGTTTCCTAGTCTAGTAGACCTGACCATCTACTTGTTGACCTTCTTGAAGAAGTGTCATTAAGTCTAGGGATCATGGTATATGATGCCCAAAGACCAAAGTTAACAAATGTTATAGTATTATGTATTTTATATATGGTATTTATAAAAAATAAATATAGTAATAATATTAATGATGAAAGAAAGAAAGAAAAGATCCATCCATTATTTATTATTATTAAAATATAATTAATAGTACAATACCTACAAAGGTCTCATTAGAAACCAGTTGAAAGTTCCTAAGTTAAAGTATTAAAAATTACCCAAATTAATTTAAAAGGGGTTAAATCAAGAAATCAAGGTTTCTTGATTTAACTATCCCTTTGACTAAAAAATATGTCTATAAAGACTCAAGCCAAGAAAAGGCTTGGGGTTCTAATTTATCTTTTGGGAGTCATTATTTTGCCTGTTTTATTCTCAAATGAATTCTTGGAGAACAATTTCCTACAAGGAAAAGGAGAGCTGATCCAGAACTTATATACCAGTTAAGAAACCCTACCTCAGGTGCTCTAAGCTAATTGCATGTTGGAATCGAACTTGGGGGGATCCGGATTGAAACCAAGAATGGTTTTGGGTCATGGTTGGGTGGAACATGGTAGTTCCCAAATGATTCGGTCATCTAATACAGAGTTCATATCTGCCTATGCATTGTTGATGCTGGTTATTTAAGTGTGCATGTTCAACCATTAAAGGAGCTTCAAAAATTATGGGTATGAGATCCTAGTCTTCCTGTTTCATCTTCTAGCATAAAATTTGGTTGAAACAGGTAAAGGTTCATATTATATCTCCTAACCCCATGTATTTTTTTCTCTGTTTAAATCTTCTAGGGCTTACATCTTTAAAGTATAACCCTAGGTTGCAATTTATTTCATATGCTTAAGTTACCAGAGTTTATTAATTTAAGTTTTTTTTAATCAGTAAGCAAGAGAAATTCTATTATAATACAAAATGGTGATACAAAAATGATATACAAATAGACCTAGTTTTGCTAGATGAACTAGAGAGAACCAGTCTAGAAGCAAGCAGGGCTCATAAGGGCCGTCCTCGGAGTACTTGAATGTATTAGGAATTCATCCAAGCCAATTACATAACTTGAGCCCAAATATATGGCTCCTACTGATACCAACTTATCGACTGAGACTGGAACTGCCCATTATTTTGAAACCAATATGAAGACCTACAGATATATTATGAAACTCGAGCCCCTCCCATGGCATTGAGCCACTAAATACAAATATTTCCTTCTTACAGCCGGTAGATAAACCACATTAGAAACATACCAAAATAGTGGACCCTACAACATCATTCCTTTTCTCAGACCACAAAAAAGTTCCGAAAGATATCATAACAACATCCCATACCCATAACAATAGCAAATTGTAACACTTCAACACTACTTACACAGAGGCAAAGCAAAAATTCCACAAAACAAAAGTCCCAAAATATCATCTACCTGCATCCAAGTTTGGTCCTGGGAGTTGCTCCTCTTACTGAGGATGAAGAGCACTAACTCCTGCGTTGGTTGGATAATCAACATGAGTATTCGCCAGGGTGGTGGGATTATCCCCTAGGCTATCCATAATCTCCATTGTAACCCGTTCAAGAATCCAAAACCCCATCGAGCTTTCCTGCTGCCCCCTTCAAATGAGGGCCAAAGCCTCCCTTATTCGTTGTGCAGTCTGAACCTTAGATTTTATATCACGGTCCAAGAGAATTCAGACTGTCGAGAAAGGATTGAGCTCCAAGGGTCTCCCCATAAGGGTCTCATACTCCCTGAGGAGATCTAATTCCTTAATGGCGATGAAATCTTCTATTTCCATTGGCGTCTTCTCCATGTACTAGTCACCCCAATTAAAGGGCCATGAGGTTAATTCTTCCTCACTTATGGGAAGGTCATTCCTTCAGTTGGGCATCGCCCCACTGGTTCCTTCTCCTCTGTTAATTATGGGCTCTCCAGTAGCGAGGAATGATAACAACACACAAAGTGCTACTAGGTTCGCAAAGGAACAGAATCACCATCATGAATGCGACCCCATGATCTTGTCTGGGTAAATTTATAGAATGTTAATCTTCCTTCCTTCAGATCGGAGCATTGAATCCGCTCGAGCTTTTTTCCTTAACCTCCATCTTTCTCTGCCCTTCACCATGTTTTTACAAATCAATCATGCTGTGCGGGAGATCCGCCACCTTCTTCTTTATTGAATTCCAATTGATATAGAGATCTATGAAATTACTCGTCCTTGCGATGGATAACGTGGGATCGATGCCCGTAGGCCTGCAAGGTCAACTCCTCTCCTTCTCCTCGCATGGACCAACTAGAGTATTAATCTTGCAAAGTGTTATGCAACTTCGACAGTTAACAAGATCTCTTGCTGGCGGTCATTACTTCTATGACGACCATGTGCTCCGTACCTCCACCGCGTGTTTAGGGGTGTGGTACATCGGACCCACTTGGCGATCGGGACAGCTCGCGAATTTTCATGCTTGCCACTGCCGCACTTGACGGCTTGTTACTTGATAACTATATGATGGATGGCTTAGTTCCCTTTGAGTTGGAGCGCCAACTATCTTCCACCTGCTGCGAGTTGGGATGTCTAACAATTATGCATTTCTAACCTACCTTCCCTGTCATCCTCCACCAACTTCTTGCATTGTTTCCATATTTCCTGTCTATTTCCCCTAACATTGAGCTCTTCTGCATGGAAAGAGAGTCAACTTTCCACTCCTTCATTCGCAAGAGAATCCACCACCTTGTTTCCCAATCTCCTCACATGCGAGAGTAGAATGGCTGAATGTCCTACTAGGATCCTTTTGAGAGCAGAAAAAAGGCCTTCCCATCACCAGTTCTTTGAGACCTGTGATGTAGATGCACCATTTTGGATCCGTCTTTCCATGCTTATTATTATCTATGAATCACCTTCCACCACCAATGGATTCTTTCTCGATTGAAGAGACCATGATAATCCATTATTTAGGCCTTCTAGCTCTATCATATTGTTTATGTTGTTTCCAATTGATCCTCAAAGTATGTTGAGAATAATTCCATTCGAGTTCCTTATTGCTCCTCCAAATCATGCAGGGCATGGGTTTCCTTTTTTCGCTCCATCGAAATTGAATTTAAAGGATCCTTCTGGTGGCCTAGTCCAAGTGTTCGCACTATTAACAGAGGTTGGAGCCGTTATGGTAATCGCGTTTTCGACAGGTAATTCAACAATCCCCAATTCATAAAAAATAATTCTTTCATTTGCTTCTGCTATGAAATCTTACTGTGTCCACTGGTGTAGGATAATTGTTTGTTTTAGATGTGCTTCTATAATGGTCCAGATTTCCCCTTTTTTCCTAGTTTTGTTTTCAAATATTTGACTAATGTCATCCTGCGTTGATGCAATTGTTTAATCTCAGAATAATTTTAAATGCCAAAAAATCAATTACATAAAGATGGTTTAAGAAATGTTTATCTAATAATTGTCAAATGTACAGTTAAAAATATAGTCAATGGTTTACCACATTTTACAAATCATGCTAACCCTAAAAAATAAACTATATCATGTAGGATCCTCCATCAGTCCATGGTAACTGTTCCTAGAGTGAGTGAATCAATGCGTTAATGCTCAACTGTTAGAATAATCATTTACCTAATTGGATATCATGGAAGGTCGATGATCAATAATACCTAAAGGACCTACACTTGAGGTTCCTCCATTTCTATGATCTATCATGTCATGATGATGCCATGAATGAACCGTGCTCTAATACACTATGTGTAACCAATGATAAAGAAGTGACGATTTCAACTATGCGATCTAGTAACTAAGGTGTCTATGGAGGGGCGTAGGAATACAACTAGGAGTAGGTGGCCCTCTGATTGGGTTACACCTAGCTCGGATATCTTTGGAATATCCAAGACCAAACCCCTAAAACTTAGTAATGTCAAAATAGTTCACCAAGAGCACCAATACTAACTCAACATATAGATTCTGAAGAAAATATAGTAGCACAAGGTCCTATTGTTTCAAAGAGGTTTGTTGAAATCTAAAACATCGACTCTTCTATTTTTGTTTCCATGTATCGTACATGTTACCCAATCCATGCAAATGTGACTCTTGTGTTGATCAAGGGGTTGGACAGTACTAGGGTCAATGAAAAAGATAAGAGTAGTTTGTTTTGAAATGTTCAAATATCTGATTTTCTATTTATTGAGACAAATGGAATAGAAATGTCTCATCCCGGCCCTACATTTAGTTATTCTCAACAAATGATCATCGACATTGTCAACAGAGGCAATGATGCTATTAAGGGATGCGGATAAGGATAGTATTGATGGTTCCCTTATGATTTTTAGCTCTTGAAACAAGCTTCTTAATTGCTTTAAAAGTTGGCTCATCTAGGTTTATGTGCTTGGGTTTTGGTGAGTTGGATTAATTTTTACTTTTGGATTTTGTTGAAGGTTTTCTATACTTGGTGGATTTGTTTTTGAGTTTTTTTCTATTGTGATGGAGCATAAACAATATTAAAGTTTATATATATATATATATTCAAACTTTGATTCATTTACAATTGAGTTATTTTTACTAAATCGCCAAGAAATCAAAGAAATGTTACAAAATGTGAAGAAAAATACCTAGAGAAATGGCTTGGTTGGTTATTTGGTGGAGGAGGGACATGCACTTAATGTGTTTTTACCATGGAATATGTCGATGTCATCGAAAGGGGAGAAAATGGGGCACAACTTATTTTATAATAAACAAAAGAGAACACACATGTTATTAACACATGCACATTGTTAATGCATATGCTCTTTAGGAACGTGCACATGTTAATACCGTTCGCATGCTTTAAGAATGCACACATATTCCTTTATCCACGTAGCTACTTGCGTGGGGGTTTGATGATTGATTTTCTTTAATAGTGTATGCTTGTTGTTAAATTTTAGCACTTTTTCACTTCTATTGCAATGAAAGTGGGTACCATATTCATGCGAAGACGCTTAATTTAATTAATAAATCGAATGCTTCCACTTTCACAATCCACAATGGGCGTGGTTGTAATATGATAAATGGAAATGTAAGGAAAGACAAAAATTTTGTTATCTTTCTAGATTAACCCTTTGACGACTCCTTCGATCAACCAACCACAAAATAATCACTCATTTAATATATGGCAGCTCCAATAACTTTTTTTAATGGTATTTCTCCTCTTCACATGCTTACAAATTGTATACAGTTCACAATATATTCGGTGACATATTTAGGGTGTAGGATCTTCAAAAAATAATGAAAACTCTCTTTAATTCAATGCTTCCTCCACTTCTTGAAAGGAAACTCCCTTTAACCAATATCCAATGCAGTAGGACTCTCTTTTAATGATTTACATGGCTCCCTTCTACAACTTCCACCAAAATGTGTATCAAAAGAACATAATGTCAATTGGGAACCTTATATTGCATGAAAAATAGCTTATATCACAACCTTAACTCCATTAATCTATGTCGTGGTTCCCTCTTAGAGAGAGGGATAGTGCCATCTCCTAATATGGTCTAGTTTCTTTTCTTGTCAACTGATACAAAACTATTCCTGACATGTTTGATAGACTTGGGATCTCAAAACCTTTCTTGTGTACTATATGTTGTGTAGTGTGAGCATATAGAAGAAATTTGATACGAGAAATGAGAAAAAAAGAAGTTAGTTATATCACACACGACAAAAGAGTTTACATAATAAAAGCTTAAAAAGATGTCAAGAAAACATTCAATGGTAAAGAACGTAATCTAATTTCTTAATGATGAACATTACACTGTTCCCAAACAAGATTAAAACATTACCACATAACCCTACTATAATATCCTGAATTTTGGACCTAACACTCATAGGCAATAGCCTATTGATTATGATGTTATCTTGATAGTTCATTTTGATATATTGGGTCAAGGAACCCACTGCATATGAACATGGTGAATTGTTTTATATATTGGGCATAAGCCAATTATTGATGATATATATATATATATATATATGCATATTTGTGTGGGGCATGGATCCTGAAGCACATGAATAATGAGATTTTTTGTGTTGAGCAAGGATCTCTAGAGCACATGAGTGATTGATGATTTGTGTCGGGAAAGAAGCTATGGAGCACATGAGTAATTAACTTTGTGTTGAGTAAGAAGCTCTCAAACACATGAAAATATAATTGGAAGTGTTGGGTATAAGCCCCGGAGGCTTCCATGTTGATGTTGAGCAATAAGCTCTGAAGCATCAGATCCTTGGCCATTGTATCCCTAGGTGTATCATACAAGTACATCCTAGCATTAGTGTTAAGCAAAGAGCTCTAGAATTGCACTAAGTTTGTAAATCCCTGTTTATAGCATTGAGTATGGGGTCTAGTAAGTGCCAGGGGTTACTGAAAAGAATTAATAATTCCTGAGTGAAAACAACTCAAGAAAAATATTGATCTCATCATACTTATTTTTAAGTGATTAAACGAAATGTTGAATTTCTGTATTCTCATGAAGTACTCAAGAACTACCATGTTACATGAGGGAATCCAACATGCAAGGATGTTTAGATTTGCCTAGCCTAGTAGACTTAACCATCTACCTATTGACCTTAATGAAGAAGTGTCATTAAGTCTAGGGAACATGGTATATCATGCCCAAAGACCAAATTTAACAAATGTTATATTATTATGTATTTTATACATTGTATTTATAAAGAATAAATATAGTAATAATATTAATGATGAAAGAAATAAAGAAAATCTCCATCCATTGTTTATTATTATTAAAAGATAATAAATAGTACAATACCTACAAAGCTCTAATTAGGAACCAATTGAAAGTTCCTAAGTTAAAGTATTAAAAATTACCCAAATTAATTAAAAGAGGGTTAAATCAAGAAATCAAGGTTTCTTGATTTAACTGTCCCTTTGACTGAAAAGTTTGTCTATAAAGACTCAAGCCAAGGAAAGGCTTGGCGTTCTGATTTATCTTTTGGGAGTCATTATTTTTCATTTTTTAATTCTCAAATGAATTCTTGGAGAACAATTTCCCGCAAGAAAAATGAGAACTGATCCAGAACTGATATACCGGTTAGGAAACCCTACCTTAAGAGCTCTGAGCTACTTGCATGTTGGAAACTAGCTCGAGGGGATCCAGATTGAAACTAGGAATGGCTCTAGGTCATGGTTGGGTGGAACGTGGTAGTTCCCAAGTGATTTGGTCATCAAATATAGAGGTCAGATCTACCTATGAATTGTTAATGCTCGTTATTTATGTGTGCAGGTTCAGCCATTAAAGGAGCTTAAAAAATTATGGGTATGAGATCCTAGTCTTCCTGTTTCATCTTATAGCATAAAATTTGGTTGAAATAGGTAAAGGTTCATATAATATCTCCTAACCCCATCCATTTTTTCTCTATTCAAATATTCTAGTGTTTACATATTTAAAGTATAACCCTAGGTTGCAATTTATTTCATATGCTTAAGTTACCGGAGTTTATTCATTTAAGTTTACTTCTCTAGTATATTACCCATTGAAATTGTGTCCTATTGCAAGCTAGATTTTATTTCAAGCCTGTTATATAGATGCCCTTTAGCCTATTTTACTCCACTAACAGATTCCATTTGTTAGTAGAGCCATGTTAAATAAATACTAGCTCAAATCTAGGGTTTCATTGAAAACCTAGGTCTCTATTACCTATCTAAAATTTACAAGTAAACTAACCAGAACACTATTGATAAATATGTATTAACCGTTTTGGAATAGAATACAAATATAATCTACCCAATAACAATTATATCTAAAGGACAATTCGTAAACATTCTATACTGAAATCCAAGGTACAAACTAGCGAAGACATTTCAAGGTCTGTATAATTAAATATACATTAAGTAACACTGAACCATTTTCCATTAAATAAACATTATTAGAATTGTATTCATAAATCATTTAACCTCTATCTAATATTACTCATGGGCCATAATAGAATCCACCTTAAACATGTATACGGATTAATCATTTAATTAACCATGCATTCATTCCAAATAACAATTAAAACCAGGTAATTACATTTATATACATGTATCATTTCTTTTATTTAAACCTCATCATAATTTTTAAATAGTCCTTAGTAATTACAAGAGATGGAAGGAATTGAATCCTATGGGAACCTAAAGCCGCAATTTGCAACCATCCATTTTATTTACATACTCATTAAATCAACAACGACCATGATTAGAATCCTATAGACTTGTTCTACAATTATCAAGGCCACACTATACACAGAGTGTATGCGGGCTGCAATAAAAATTTAAACATGCTACAACAAGGTTGTGAGACCCTGTGTCTGCACTCACACTTTAAGCGCGGCCTCAGCCACATTAACTAAATATATAGTCGCTTAAACGTAAACCTTGAGATATCGTATGCCTGCCAACAAGTCAATCTACAACAATGATAGCCATCGTGGGTTTACACCCATGGCTCTTCCACATTCCACATTACACACTAATAAATGAAACAACAAATAATTGCAACCATCCAAGCTATCCCAGCAACCATGGGGAGTGCTCATGCCATACATGGCATGGCCTCAACGCATATGATGTCAAGTATTACAGCTAAGAAATAGATATAAGCATTTATACACAGACCATCCACGAAGGCAAATGCCACATAAATTGAAGCCTTAAAAATAACAACGCAATATTAAAAACACAGAATAGATTTATTTACACAATAACCATTAAATTCTTCAATCGAAGTTTACAGACTCGTGCCAAGGGATATGGAACCATTGCAAGCAATGGTACTGCCCAGTCTTAAAGCCCCAAACCAGAACACGATTTACATAAACAAAATGCAGAGTCTGTTAACATTCCCAAGGTTCCCCATTCGCTGCTAACAACACAATTATTTTACAAACCCAAATATTGTAAACATACGTCCGAAAGAGAATCAAAATTCCATAGTAAAACCCCATCTAGCAACATGACATAACCCAGTCCTAACCATAAGGCCGATAGGTGACAAACACAAGCTTTTATAAAAGGCTTTCCGTTCACCTTATGGCATCATCCTTGAATTGACAGTGAAGGTCTGAGCCATCCCACTCCTTGCCAACCTTGTGAATGACTAAATACCTTATAGAACTACATCATAATATATTTTATAATTCTATACAAATTTCCTATTGATAAATACTTCAATCCCGATCTGTAATGGGATTTATGAAATATTTTTTTTTTAATATGTTATAATTATGAAGAAGGACGTCAGATCTTAACCCGATCCGATATACATAAATAATTAAATTTCGATTTTATAGCCTTGAATGTGCTAAGATGAAATAATATCTAGTTCAAAAACATAATAAGAATGATTAGTGAACGAATGCGTAACATAACACTATTCTACTTAGGTGTAGAATGGATCAGTACTTCTATCATATACATAATGGATCATTATTTAATTCAGATGCATAATAATTTTTTTCTAAAAGAATTAGTTGTGATTCCAGGTTAAGAATGGAAATCCTACTATAATTATTTATAACAAATAATCAATAGGAAAAGAAACTGGCATTACTGTTGGGAAAATAGAAATGGAATATTAGTTCCTCCCAAACAACTCCTAGAGCAGCCAAATCACTTGCTATAGAACCCCTGAGCTTGTTCATTGAATCAGAAGAGAAAAATACACTTAATGCGTCATCTCTTGCATTATCAGATTCAATCCCTGTCTAGTGCTAGCCTTCTTCTTGCTAATTGACATAGGGTGATTCTACGAAGGTGGGTAACACTTTTTGACCAAATTTGGCAACAAAAACCTATTTTTTTACTCATGTGCTAAATAAAAGCCCTCGAAACGCATATATGCCTTGTGAATTTCGACCTGTAGTAAAAAAACAGATTGTAGAATATTATGTTGGCTTCCCAATGATATTTGTTTTTAAATATACCAATGTCATTTAATGTGTGAAAATTTTCTTTTAATGAACTGCGTGACCTTAAAAATTTGAAGAAGTTAATAAGTGGCTCGTGTTCAACCCCAATAATTNACATCTAATTTCAGCATCATTTTATACACGTGTCCATCCTATCTTTTTTTTTAGTAATTTCAAAATTTTAAAAACCAGAGACACTCTTTTGAAGAGGAAACGCCGATGTGTGGGCTGTGCATTCTTACGAAATTTTTAGATGTGTATATTTTACCCTGTGTATTTTTCTTTGAGTTTCTTCGAAGTTGTTGTCTTTTTTTCTAAGTGTAAGTTTTATAACTAATGAAAAAAAAATCCATATGAATGCCAAAATGCATGCATGATACCTCAATGAATAGAGGATTTGGTGACGAATCTATCGGTATGATCTCCGCTCATTTGTGTGCCATGAATGGAAGGGTTGACACCCCTATAAGACACAGAGAAACATTGATTTTCTTGAAAGAGGGATAAATATCAGTTTTTCAAGCTCTCGATCGAGCTACTCTTAAACACTTGAAAAAAAGCTGTGTACAGAACTACCTTGATATACTAGCATATTTTTTCGAGATATAAGATTTAGCTTATATATATATNTAAAAATAAAATAAAAACATAAGTGAAAAAATAAAAAAAAATAAAAAAAATAATGAAATATATAATAAAAAAGAATAAGAAGAAGGATACTTATTCTCAACACTGTAATAAAGATAAAGAATTTAATTTAATTTATATTTTTTGTATCCGAATAAATGATAAGATTATAAATGCATAAGAAGAAGAATTGAAGGAGCAATAATATAATAGTTATAACCATAGTGAAATATACTAGTAACAAGGGAATCTCTCGTTTGTTTTTTAGA
This sequence comes from Pseudotsuga menziesii, assembly GCA_001517045.1. Taxonomy (NCBI): domain Eukaryota; kingdom Viridiplantae; phylum Streptophyta; class Pinopsida; order Pinales; family Pinaceae; genus Pseudotsuga; species Pseudotsuga menziesii. The sequence goes on from LPNX010183179.1 coordinate 224,737, forward strand.
TTTAGTTTTCTGAAACTATGAAAGAGGCATCAATGTTTAGTGAACAATATAAATCTTTCCATAGTTCACCTAGAACATATAATTAGAATTCTCTCATTGTATAGATAAATGTGTACATAAACATAATTGACAATTATAACCTATTACCAATATGTTTCATCTAGAGATGAGTATATTAAGAATATAGCAAATGGATAAGATTCATGAAATAAACATGACATGCCAAATCATCCAACTCATAAAAAATGTTTTCCTGTATTGATAATAATATGTTGCACCACATATATGTGACCTTGTTACCCTCTTTATAACTAAATTTAATGAAGTTTAAATTTTTTCTGGACCAAAGATATTAACAAAAAAATTGAACTCTATGTTGAAAAGAGACATGGATTTAAACAACACTATAGACGACATTTATTATGAATATTGTGTGTAGTGACCAAGTGGAAAAACTATTGTTTGTAGCAAAATGACCATGACGTAGATACAATAAACCCTTCAATGCATCATAGCATGATAACTCAAAACTTTAACCAATAGTTGTGAAACCTTGATGGTGATGCTAGGGATTCATTTTGGGGATTTAAAAATAATTTTAGAGTCTGTGAACTACATGCATTTAATTTTTTTCAGTGCTTATATTCAAGTAGTATCATGGTGTGTTTTCATTAAAATTCAACATCTAGCTTGTTTATGTCATCCGTGGTTGGTAAGGAATTTCAACATCATTTGATTCCTATCAACAATATATCCAATGTGTATACAACGTAGTACATAAATGTAGTGAAATGTTTTAAATACTAAAAATGTTTTGCTCCTTCGTATATAATTTTTAATTTTAAAAAACTACAATTATGTGATATGACTTTGAATTTACACTATTTTTTATCTTAATCGTCATGTTCTATTCCACCCTGGGCTTTGATATTTAAATATCTAACCTGAGGATCTATACAATAGGCAGATCGTAGTCTTGAGAATCTAGGTCGAGTGGACACAACTTGTCTAAGTTAAACTCATCAACTAAATTGCATGCATCATTGTCATAGTACTATTTTTGCGTTGAACCAATGAGACTAATGATGCATGCAATTCAGTTGATGCGCTGAACTTAGTCGAGTTGTGTCCACTCGACATGGATTCTCAACACTACGATCTACCTATGGTATAGATCCTTGGGTTAGATATTTAAATCTCAGATCCCAGGGAGGAATAGAACATGACGGTTAAGATAAAAATTAGTGTTACATTGATAGTCATATCACATAATTGTAGTTTTTTTAAATTAAAAATTATATATGAAGGAGCAAAGTATTTTTAGTACCTTTAGAGAAATGAAAATGTGATCATAAAAAAAAATATGACCTCATTTCCTAGGGTTATATCAATTTCCATTGTTTACTCTTCAAAATTGTTGTTATGCCACACATTTGCAGTTAATTTTTCTAGTAAATTATTGAATGACATCAGAATTTACATCAATAACACGTGACTAAACATGATACTAATTCTCATTTTGAAAAGAATTGAAAATGTTTAATGACATGAATTCAAATGGAGATTCAAAATACAAGGTGTCCAAGGATCTTTTGGAAGACTTCATTAAATGAAAAGCTTGATTGATATTTTTAAATCTTTAACTAAAAAAATATTAGAGTGCCAATATTTGTGTGTGCACACGAATATGGATACCGAAAAATTTATTTAATCAATTTTTTTCAAATCTGGTACTGTTCATAGGAACAAGGTCTTTGAATTCAATTAAAATCAAACCTAGAATTATATGATAATAAAATTTAATAAAACATAATTTCAGCTAGAAAAATAATACTTGTGGGTAATAGTACATACCTTGAAGAAGAAACAAGTAAAATCATTACTACTACCACTTCCTCTAGGTTTTATGTGTAGATATTAGTTGTGGAGTAATTGGAGTTATAGTATATCTATAACTCCAATTACTCCATGACCCATATCTACAAATGAATATAAATAACCCTTTTCTATCCAATAAAGGCACTGAATTATATCAAAGTTTTGTTGCCTATTTATAGTAAAAACGATTAAATATGCTCAATCGAGCTTCTTTTAACCCTCAATCGAGATTTTTTTTAACCCTTGATCAAGCACTCATACCTCGATCAAGGGTTTAAGAAAACCTTGATCGAGGTCTTAACACCTCGATCGAGGGTTTCGAAAAAGCTCGATCGAGGTACATTTTTGTGTTTTTTCTGAAATTGCCTTGCCAAAAATTGTAACTCACCTCCATGGATTCACCGCATACTATTATATCATATTTATCCTAGGACTTGGTCATTTATGATTTTCCTTCTCTTTAGCACCCAACAAAGAGTTGTCCCTTAATTTTGGGGAAGATGCCTCCTACACCTTGAGTTCTCACTCAACATCGACAACCACTTGTCCTTTCCTCCTATGGGTCAACAAAAACTCTTCAACAACTATTTTGTTTGTGTCCCATTTAGTATTTTTTATAAATTAAAGAATAATTCATTACATTTTTTTTATTTTTTACTTTCTATAAAAAATATATAAATAATAAAATAAAATATCTTAGCATAAATTAATAATAAATTATTAATTCTTGGTGTATTACATACACCTCCTCTTAAGGATAACACTGTCCTCGGTGCTATTAATTTTCTGATTTATTCTTCCACATCTTCAAATTGGAATAGGATATGCCTCCCACATTACACTATCTAGTTCCCAAGTAGATTCTTCCTTACTAAGGTGCTTCCATTACACTTTGACATGTCCGATGGTACAATTCTAGAGTAAAAATTCTCTCATGTCGAGAATACGCTCCGGTACCACTTGGAACTCTCATTTGGGTTCCACCTATCTAACATTCCAATAGATTACATGAATAGCATCATGAATCTATATTTTCAAAATGAAAACATAAAAAACATTATGTACTTTAATAGTAGGTAGTAGGGCTAACTGGTATGAAACCATCCCTACTTTAGCCAAAATCTCAAATGGCCAGTAATACCTGGGGCCAACTTTGAATACTTTCCCAATATCAAAGATTTTTTATTGGGACTTACCTTTATGTACACGTGCTCACCTACCTGGAACTCTCTAGGAGTTCTGTTTAAGTCAACATAACTTTTATGCTTGTCCTCGGCAACCTTCAAGTTTTGTTGCACCTGTTTCATGGTTAGTTCCATATCCTTTAACAATTTTGGTCCTAAAATTAGCCTATCAGTTGTACTGCTGCAAGAAATTGGAGTAATACATTTGCATCCATACAAAATTTCAAATGGACTCCTACCTACTGATACTTGAAAATTATTATTATAAGCAATTTCGAGTAAGTGTAAGTAGTATTCCAATTTACCTGGTTTGTCCATTACATACATTCTTAGTATTTCTTCTAGGACTTGGTTTACTCTTTCAGTATGCTCACCCATTTGCATATGATAAGCAGTACCAAAGTTCAACTAAGTGCCTAACCCTTTAAACAAAGCCTTCCAAAAATTTCTTCTAAATTTTACATTTCTATTTGAGATTATTGCCTTTGGTACGCCATGTAACGTGAAAATCTCTTTCATAAAAATATATGCAATGTTAACATGCTTATAAGTATATTTTACAGGAATAAAATGGGATGCTTTATTTAACTTATCGACTACGACCATAATTGAGTCATGTTGCCTGAAATTTTTAGGAAGATGTGTTATAAAATCCATGCTAATTATTTCCCACTTCCCCTTTGGAATGGGTAGAGGTTGCAACAACCCTACATGATGTTGGTGTTCTTCCTTTACTTATTTGCATTTGATGAAGTGATCTAAGTACTCTGATACCTCTTTTTTCATGTTACGTGAAAAGAACTGCTTTCTGATCATGTTGATTATCTTTTAGTATCCAGGATGTTCTGAATAAGGTTGTTTATGTAACTCATTCATGAGCGTTAATTTGATTTACATTGTATTTGGTATGTACAACCTGTTTTTATGTAGTGGTAATTCTCCTTTATTTATGATAAAAAAAAATTTTTTATCTCGTTCTTTTCATTCTCAATAGTATTTTCTTTTAAATTTTGGTATTCTTTATCATAATTTTCTGCATTTAAGATCTAATTTTCCATATCTGATTTGTAACTGCTACTTGCAAAAAGTAAGTTTGCATGTTGACTCAAAGTGTCTGCAACTTTGTCTTATTTTTTCCTTTATGTGTTTTATTTCAAAGTTGTATTCACTTAATAAATACAACCACCTGGATTGTATAACATCTAAATTTTGTTGGTCAAATAAATATTTTAAACATATGTTATATGACATTAACAGATATTTTTCTTTTCTTTTCGATGAGGTAGTGTCGCCACATATTTAAAGCATGTATAATTGCAATAAGTTCTATGTCTCGCATAGCAAAATTATTTTCATGCTCTTTTATTTTTCTAGATTCATAAGACACGACATAATTTTTCTATATTAACACCATGCCTAATCCTTCCTTACAAGAGTTGGTACATATGAAAAAATCCTTAAAAGGATCAACAATTTTTAGGAAAGGGGCAATAGTTAACATGTGTTTTAATTTATTAAAACTTTTCCATTTACTTTTCGGTCCACTCAAAATTTTTAACTTTCTTCTGCAGTGAAGTTATGGGGTAGGCTATCCTAGAAAATCCTTCTATGAACTTTCGATAATTATCGGTAATCCCTATGAATGATCTTATGTCTGTTACGTTTTTAGGAACTAATGATTCAGTGATAGCCTTAATTTTGTCGTGTTCAACAGAGATTCCAACCTTGGACACTACATCTCCTAGATATTGAATCAAGTCTTTAAAGAATTCACATTTGCTTAACTTATCATACAACTGTTGTTCTCTTAATACTTATAAAATTATCTTTAGATGTGCTTCATGTTCTTGTTTATTCTTTGAGTAAATCTGTAATTCGTCGATGAAGATGACTACAAATTTATCCATATAGTTACTTCGAATAATATTCATTAAGCACATAAAGTATTCAGGTGTGTTTTTCAACCCAAAAGGCATTACAAACAATTTGTAATGACCATAACGGGTCGTAAACGCAGTTTCAAATATGTCTTCATCTTTAATTCGCACCTAATGGTATCCATACCTTAGATCAATTTTAGAGAAAATTGTTTCCCCGGGGAGCTGATCAAACATATTGTCTATCTGGGGTAAAGGATATTGATTTTTAATATTTATTTTATTTAGTTGTTGATAGTGTATACACAATATTAAGGTTCTGTATTTAATCTTTACAAATAAGACCGAAGCTACCTAAGGGAAAACACTAGGTCGAATATACTTCTTGTCAATTAATTCTTTTATTTGTTATTTGAGTTCTATAAGCTCTATTATGTTCATTCTGTAAGAATATTTCGATATTGGTATCGCTCCGAGTATCATATCAATTATAAAGTCTATGTCTCTTTTCGTAGGTAATACAGGGACTACTTCTGGAAAGATGTATTTAAAATCCTTTAAGATAGGAATATCTTCTATTTTAAGTTTATTACCATTACCTTTATCATCCATTACATAAACACAAAATACTTTACATCCCTTCTATACAAATATTTTCATTTGTTTGAGTAGAAATCTCTTTGATCATAATTTTTTGAGAATTCCTTTTACTTTAGTGGGGTTTCCAGTATCATCTATGCATGTAAAGGTTTTGTCAAAACAATTCAACATTACTCTCTGTTTTTATAGCCAATCCATTCAATATCGACATATTATAGGAACCTAATGGCAAAATATTCAAATCAAAATGTTTATTGAAATAATTCTATAATATTTTGCAACCTTTAACATAACTAGTGTATTTACGTTTAGTACATGTGGCTAACTGTACCATTCATGACTTATCAATTTTTTTTCTCGTACTAATTTACATATTTCAACAATTCAAGGTGACACATAACTTAATATTGTATCTGGATCAATTAGTATGGAAATGGGTTGATATTTTTTTATGGTGTGCTTGTCGATTCTCCAACACAGCACTGATTATGGGCATAGTCCTCGCCATGTTTCCAACTGTAACAGCTTCATGAATGGAGTGAACATTAAAGTTTTTATTTCTTATTGGAAAGTATTTAAAATAATGTGGCTATCCACATTTCCAACATTTGAAGGGTTCCCTATGTGTAGTGTTCTTATTAAAAGTAGTGGGGGGTTCTCTTTATTTTGTTGCAGGATTTTGTGGTTCAAAATTTTTATGGTTATTGCCTTGATACCCTTTGTAATTATTCATTATATTTTTGTGGAATTTATTATTTTTCTTTCTTGGATCAAAGTTATCTTGTCTTTTAGTCCTCCAATTTGGTACACTTTCTCATTTATTTTTATTCTGGCGCTAACATAAATTTGATTTTTTCATTTCTTCTTGCAGCATTTTCGTTTTGTCATACTCAATCCACTCCTTAAACATGATCGGTAAACAAGCAAGAAAACATTGTATGATTGGTTTTTCATCTATTATATATGGTAAATAACAAAACAGACATGAGAATTTACTACAAATCTCTTTCATGGTTATAATTCCTAGCCTTAACTTGTAAAATTCCTTAGCCTTCTCTTCATAGTACTGTTCTAAGAGGTATTTTTGTTTAAAATTATTTTTAGAAGTTTTCAAGGTTACATCTCTTTCCTTTGTTCCTTTTAATTTATTTATATCCTACCACCATATATCCTCTTTTCTAGTTAAAATATATATGTCCATTTTAGCTTTCAGTTCATCAGAGTAATTATAAATTTGGAAGTATTTCTTCATCCCTTATAGCCAGGCTTTCACCTCTTCTCCTTTTTCAATCTCACCATTAAACATCGGTGATTTACTCTTTTTAAATTCCACAGATATTTTTTCATATGTTTTATACTTATTTTTCTTTTCATTAACATCACTAATTTTACAAGAATCTTGCTATTTTTCTTTCTGGTATTTGACTCATTCCTCACTGCAAGTTTCAACCCCATGACTGGAAAATTCTAGTTTTCTTCCCTAACACTTTTAAGGTGTAGTTTCTGGCATATTATGTTCAGGTTCTTTGTTTTTCTCCTTTTCATTATAATGTTATTTAGTTAGAAGACTATTATTCAGGTCCTCTTGAGCTTTTAGGATTCATTGATTATCCTCCCTAACTCGTTTTAACTCAAGCCTTAGATCTTTAACAGTTCTTTGTAGTTCACATGGGTTATTAGTTTCACTCTCATTAAGGTTTACCGATATTTCACCATCCCTTACATTATCCTCTTCATTGTTTATAGGATTTCTAGGGTGAGACTCTTCTTCTGCAAACATCCCTACTTCTTCCATATTTTTCCTGCAAAAAGAGAGTTATCTTTCTCTTCCTATTTGTACAAGAGAATCAAACCAAAAATAAAATAAAAATAGTCTTCTAGTATTAGAGGCAATTCAACTCAAAATGGGCCTTTTAACTTTAACTCAAATTCCATGTCATCACGTGTTTGCAAATGAAATTGATTTAAATTTGAAATACCATATAGGTCTTAAACACTTTTTTAATATAAATTTGGGGATAGGTATCATAAAAAAAACTACTTGTTTTGTTTGTATTTTCGACATATCTACCTGTGTTTTTACTCAAATTTCGACCGGGCGAGATTTTTGGATGTGGAATTAAATTCCGCATCCAACGAGTACCCACTCGGCATACTTTTGACAGGCCCCACTACTTCAAAAACAAGAAATACCTTAAAAAATGTGATGATGTCATCATCACATTTTTTTAGGTATTTCTTGTTTTTGGGGTAGCGGGGCCGGTCAAAAGTATGCCGAGTGGGTACTCGTTGGATGCGGAATACTCGTTGGATACAGAATTTAATTTTGCATCCATAAAGCTCTCCCGATCGAAATTTGAGTAAAAACACGGGGAGATATGTCGAAAATACAAACAAAAAGTAGTTTTTTTCTTTTCTTCCTCCAAAATTAATAAATATTATTTTATTATTTTAACTATTATTTTACTATTTTTTTTTAGGAGGCCCATTTTGAGTTGAAATTTTCTCTAATGTTTAATTAACACTTTAAGTGTTGAGCCGATTCAGGCCTAGTGTTGTAATAGTGCTTTGATACCATTCTATCACACACAAAATTCCATTATTTTTTTTTGATATAACATATATATCTATAGACACATGATTAAAGTCCCTACATGATGCTAAAAACATCTTTAATAGTTTTTGTTCTATTACTAATCATACTTTACTCCTACATGATTGGTTGTGCAATGTATATGTTTGCTAGGGAACAATTTCATCAGGTGTTCTTCAACCTACAGGTGAGGTTTTGTAATAAATAATATTGTTCTCCAATTAACTGTAACATAGCATTATTAATCTTGGATGCGGGTTAGTGATCCACAGATCAACGATAGGCCCTCTCTCGATCTGAGCAATGGATGCATGGTGATCAACATGTTACCCTCGACATTGATGATACTTATGAGAACCTTCGTCGTCCTCCAAGCGTGGGAGTTGAGCAGGTCGTCACCTCCGCACCTATGACGTGGGGTGTGGAAGATTTGGTTCAATCCTAGCCTTCAATTCTCTACATAAAAATTCAGGGTGCGTACTATGGAAGGGAGGGCGAAGGTTTTGAGCATGATGGTGTGGGATTTGGATATTAGGGTTTGGCTCTACTTGGCTAAGCTCACACCTTGGCTTATTGAGCGTCTGCAAACTCACAGTGATTCCTCCTCCACGGACTTCATCTTGTTAATTAATACTCTTTGAAAGAAGAAGCGTTTCCAGCTCAGCATGCCGTGGTAGCAGGGCACTCCATGAAGAGCCACCTCGGGCAAGGGAAAAGCACCAATAGGCTGTAGATTTCAGGTGACTACACACTATGAACCGCACATCTCTAACGGGGTTCGTGTCCTTGTGGAATCCTGGGATAATTGTGTTGTAAATCAAAAGCTTTCAATAGGTCAAGATGGTTTCCAAATCAATCACTACTGGATCATGAAGAACATGCTCTGCAATTTAATGGAGGACATACTTACCAATTTGGCGGATGCTAGAGACATGGTTTAGATGGTGAAGAATAGAATCTCAGAGATAGATGCTCAGCTCACGGAAAAGGAGCGCTCATTCATGTGGAAAGGAAATACGGGTATCCCAAGCTATAGAGGGCTGCATGGACAGAGCCATGATCGCGGTGGTGGTGGAAGCGGTAGCGCCACGGGTGGCGTGATTCTACCTACTGGAGGCGGTAGTGGTAGTGAAATTGGGTGCACCATGGCTGCTCCTCCTGCTCCGGCATTCCCGATACCCTCGATGGTTGAGCCATTAATCAAGCGCTTGAAGGAGATGGTTGCCTAGTAGCCTTCTCCACAGTAGCTACAGCCTCAGATGCCTCCAGAAGTTGCCACCAACTCACCCAACCAGTCGCAAGAGGAATGATGGGCTTGCCCCATAACTGAATAAATTCCAAACATTCCATCTGTTTGATGCTCAAGCTATCGAGGTTTTTTGGTTTTTTTCTTATCATGTCTATTTCCAGGCCTTTGTCTATGTTTATTACAAATTCAATGCCAGTGTCTTTCAGTAGGCCTAAGTCTATGTCTATTTGGGTCATTGCCTGTGTCTTTTTCCAGGCTCTTATCTTTGTTTATGTCATTTTATTGTTAAAATATGTAACCATGTTAGTTTATGGGCCTTGGCATTTACTTTCAAAGTGGAATAGTTTCTCCTCTGGCTCTCTCAAACGACCACCTTTTGAGAGGTCAAGGTGGTGGTGTTATGGAGAGAAATTCCTATGGCTTGGGGTACCACAATAGATAGCTAGACTCCAGAAATCAATCTTTCCCAATATGAAATAGAAATAAAAAAATCTAACACTAAAGGATCGAACCTCGTACCTTATTCCGGACGGTTGAAGTAGATCCCCGTTGAGCTTTCCAATCTTTAGCTTGAATTGTTATAGCATGTCCTCAACAACAAGTAAACAATACAAGCATACTATATTTCATGGTGTTAGATATATTCTAGCATATATAATAAATAATGTATAAGCATTTGACATATTCCAATGGATACAATATTCATTCAAATACACATTATTGGACAGGAAAAGATATTTCTATTAATATGAATCAAAGATTACAAGTGACAACCTCTGACGGCACGTCTGCGAACTGGAGAAACTGAATCCCCCACTTGGGCCTCCACCACCTCAATCCTCCATCACTTCGATAGCAAGCTTACAAGCAAAGGGAAATCTTGGGAAGAACACAACAATGCTCCAAAGGGACAAAGGGATGCAGACTCAAGTATAGTTCTGACAACAATGGACTATAGTTTCGATACTCTCAATTCTCTCTTATGCTTTCAATGTCTCAATGGTTCCTTATATAGCTTTTCAAAGTGATACTGAAAGGTCGAATTCGTGCGATCTCAAGGCATATGGAAGGCCAGGAGTCATATGAGTCGGATCCAAGTCAAGGAACGCTCCAACAATTTTGGATTATGCACACATCCCGATGTACGCGACTATAGAGGGAATATCCGTGTATGTACGCGGTTATCGGGGAAAAGGCCACGTATATCATTTTTCTAATGTTTTTAGGGATGGTCAATGATACATCAAAATACAACAAATGGTCCATAGGGAATAATGAGTCTGCAGCGGGACAGGGGAAGGCCATACAATGTGTGATTCACCTAGTGTGGTGAAATCTGCTATAACAGATGGCCCCTAATGTATGAGATGAGAGGGGTTATACGATGGCCGAAATACATTATAATTCCATCCCAGAAGTGAAGTGATGAAGGTACCCAAATGGAAGACCAGCCACCCAATCAGCATAATACCATAATACAACTCTGCATATAACTGCAAATACATATAGCAGTCCCGGATACATAAGAGTACAATGGCCATGAATAGGCATAAAACATGATAGAACATATGTGGTCATCACCACGTACAATATACATAGATCAGAATCTCCATGATGAAGATATACAAAGTACAATGATCTTCACAAAGGTTGAAGATATATAACAGATCAAGATCTCCATAGTGGCTGGAAATGTTTGACATATACTGGAACAAGTCACGAGAGCTGAAATCTCATGAACACTGGCACGA
>LPNX010183179.1:237695-299759 GCA_001517045.1 Pseudotsuga menziesii
AAATCGACCAAGGTTTTGTAAAGCCCGCAATACCTCGGTCGAGGTATTTAAATACCTCGACCGAGGTATTTAGATACCTCAATCGAGGGCTTAACAAGCCCTCGGTCGAGATATTAAGACCTTGGTCGAGGGCTTAACAAGCCCTCGACAGAGGTGCGTTTTTCTGTTTTTGCCGAAATTCACTTGCCAAAAAGTGTTACCCAGGTCCGTGGATTCACCCAAGGATATATGTGTAGGATATCGACACTCGGGGGAAAATCCCCTCCCGGTAAAAAGGGAATCAAGCTGCGAAGGATATAAATAAAGGCTCTGCATGGCTAGACATGAGACAAGCTCGGGCTATATGGATGAAATGTAATGTTATGGGAGCCGGCATAAAGCTCAATAAGACAGGCAAAGCTCATGATAATGCATTCACAACTTGATACAAGGGGAGTCCGGGGGAAAACAGGCCAGCATAAGATCAAGAGGAGTATGAGGCTCTTGCTAAATGTCATGGCAATACTATACAACGGACTCCCACACCCTAAAGGGGGAAACATCGGCATGGGCACCAAATGCAAATAAGGCACTAACTAGGGTACCCATGTAAGGTGAGTCTCTACCACTCATATCATGCCACTTCTATAGTAGCAAGAAGGTTCCGTGACATAATAGAGTGGGTTCGTACCTAAGGATATAGTGACATGGTCATAAGGTCATGCAAAATGCAAATGGTGGTGAACCTAACCTATATGCCAGTATAGATGTTATACCTGAGATCACTACGAATGGGTCAATCCAAAGGCTGAAACATCGCTGAAAACGGTCTTTTACATCACAGATTAGGTCAGAAACGGTCCAAAAAGGTTAGAAACGATCAAAACTATAGGAAAGGGGGTAAAATTTTTCAAATATTTGAAAAAATTTCTATAAATAGTAAAAAATATAAATCATTTGAAAATTTTACCCATTTGAGCTCTGATATTCAACTGCGAATTCGAGGAAATCCAGCCGGCGAAATTCAGAACCGATTCTTCCAAGTACTTACTCATGTTCTCAGCTTGCATTTCAATACAAATTTTATAATTTTTCATGGTCAAATGAATTTTTAAAGGCCAAAATTACATGAGCGCTACGGCCCACGTGGATATCGAGGTTTTTTACGTGTATAGGGATGGCTATACGCAGAAAAGGGACCATAAACCGCGTACATACGCAGCTGTTTTCAAAACAACCGCGTATGACGCCGCGCATAAGGATTTCTAAGAATCTAATGGACATTTTGGTCAACTTCTCATGCAGGATGGTGCTAGAGTAGCGAGAACGCGGGCATGGTGATGTAGAGGAAGCAGTAAGGGATGAAAAAATGGCTCAAGCAGCTCTAGGAGGGTGCGGACTCTACAAGTTTTGGTGCCTAGGAGGCTTGAGGGCCAAACCAGGACTACTACAGATGCTTGTAGACTATTGGGATCTGGACTCAGATTCCTTCCGTCTAGACGGTATGTCCCCTACCATTGAGGTGGAGGATATCTATTTTATCACAGGTCTATCACGGCGGGGTGAGATGGTGAACCTTCGTGCCCGCATAGGGCCAGGTCATGGGCTGACTATCGATGAGTACATAGTTGTGTACTGCTACCCAGAGATGGAGAACGTGGGGATTCAAGTTCCCACCAACGCTATACAGGTACTGGGCCTAAAGGCCATACTACTGACGCTGGGCAGGATAGCAGGCTTAGCATCACTCCATCAGGCCTCTCGGCCACTGATGTTCTATGCGGTGGAGTGCATGACACCGACCATCTATGACTGGAGCACTTCCCTACTGAGCAACATGAAACATCAGCTCAGCAAGTGCAAGGCAGGTAGGATACAGGAATTCATGTTCAGCAGTATCTTGAGCACGTTTTTCTTTGAGCGTGTTCCGGGATTGAGCCCTAGAGTGGATGTTCCTCTCCACAGGGTTCGAGATCCGGCCCAACGACGTTGGGCAGACGCGATGTGCAGACTGGGGGGTGTAGGGTGTCCAACCCTTATCCAGCAGACTTTTTTCCATGGTGGCGACGACAGATTGTTGCCATAGAGGACTACCCTTATGTAGGGATAGACTTCCGGGGAGACCCAGACATGCCATTACCACCAGGGTCAGCATATGGAGACATAGGTAACGAATCTCGACCCTTACTCTTTTTTTAAAAAATTTGAAGTATTTAATTTTTTTGTGTTTTCTTGATTAATGGAATCAAAAAGACATGTTTTTGGGTGACAATACATAGTGACATCTACCATTCATGTGCAGATGTGGGACCACGGCGACCAGAGGGATTCCCATGTCATAAATGAAGGGGAAGAGGAGACGATATCACCGGTGTGGATGCGGAGCGGATGCTCCAAAGCATCCATACCAACTTTGTGCGACTGACTCATAGGATTGCCATGGCACAAGTCGAGGACTTACCTGAGGCTATGCAGAGACAGGTGGTTGGTGTACCACGCACATGGGTGCGTTTATTCCGGCGGCTAGCTAGAGCCGTGGTGACATATCATGATCACAACCCTCATCCACCTCCACAGGACGAGACACCTGGGAGTGTATCTATTTTGTACTACCGTGTATATGATGGTGGCTTTCAAAGCCCCAATTTTGTATTATGAAACTATGTATTACCACATTTTTGATGTATATAAAAAAGTTTTATGGTGATTGGTTTATTTATTTACATGTGTAAAAATTATGTTTATGATTAATTTATAATGAATAAAACAAATTCCAATCTAACACATAGTTAGCATATGAGTTAGCAATTTGATTAAAATTTCTTGGAATGTGTATATATGTTATGTTCTCAAATTGTCGTTCTAGCAATCTCACACGTAAGAATCTCCTCAATAACGTCGGATCTCTAACATGGTACAAACCATTTAGCTGTGACACTACTAACTCTGAATCAAGACATACCTCAAGAGAGAGAACACCATGCGAAATGGCATCTCGCAGAAGCTCGATAACGGCACTATATTCAGCAACATTGTTGGAAGATGGCCGTAGACATACACCTCCTGAAGACAGTACATGACCCATAGGAGTAAAAATCACCCAAGCAGCTAAGGCTGAGTGTTGAGTGTGACGGCTTGCACCATCCGGGAATCCTATGTAGGTGGAAGATTCCATTGACATCTGCCACAAGAAATGGAAACTAATCACAAACCCGATCACGATAAACAAGACCTAACTATGCAACAAATCTGTACAATAATATACAACAAACAACCTTGGATAAAGATCATGCATCGTATTTTTTAAGATAGAGCCCATTTCTAGGCTCCGCCAAGGCTGTCCCTTCGTAATCCACTAACTCGTAGGCACCCTTCTCTAATACTCGCTTGACCACGTAAGGACCACGCCACATAGGATTGAACTTCCCTGCCCCCAAGGTTTCTTTCGATTGATCCCACAAGAGGACCAAGTCTCCCTCACTAAACACTCTCGGACGGACAGACTTATCGTATTGGGCCTTCACGCGACGCTTATTAACCTCTAGAGTCACCAAGGCATCTCTACGCTGCTCATCGAGTTGCTCAAGGTGAACCAAACGCTCCTCCAAAGGCGAAGTGTCTAGTAAGAGTTCCATGGCTAAATTCAACGAAGGAATTTCGCATTCAACTGGCAATATTGACCCCACTCCATGAACAAGCTGATATGGAGAAAAACTAGTGGCAGTCTTTACCGCGGTTCGGTATGCCCACAAAGCAGGATACAACATAATATGCCAATTCGTCTTGCTTTGTGCGATGGTTCGTTGGAGAATGGACTTAAGTGATTTATTCACAGCTTCAACCTTTCCATTCACTTGAGGATAGTAAGAAGAGGAGTGCTGTTGTTTATATCCTAACTTGGAATCCAATTCTTCCATCATACGATTCTGAAAGTGCGAGCCATGGTCAATGACAAGCTCTCTCGGAATCCTGAACCTAGAGATGATTCGGTTGAATATGAAGTGAGCAGCTGTCTCACTATCGGATTTTACTGTAGGTATTGCCTCATCCCATTTCATGAAGTAATCGACAACCACAATGATATGATGGTGCCCCCCAGCCGAAGCTGGGTTGCAATCCATAAAATCTATCCCCCACTTGGTGAAGGGACCGGTGGTGATAATAGGGTGTAACGGGGCAGGCTTCGAGCGCATGTTACGTGCGAACACCTGGCAAGGGTGGCACCTCTTGAACGCTTCAATACAATCCTTGAAGATCGATGGCCATAAATATCCTGCTCTCAAAATATTTTGGGCTGTAGCAAGCCCAGATAAATGACCACCACACGCCCCTCCGTGGAAATCATTAAGCACTACCTCAGCCTCATCATGAGTTAAACAACGTCGTAAAAGGGAATCTACTCCACGACGGTACAAAGTAATGTCCACTATGAGGTAGTTCTTGGAAACGTGATGTAATCAACATTGCTCATCTCGCGAGAGGTGAGTAGGGGTCCTCTGCATTTGAAAATATACTATGATATCACCGTACCATGGGTCAGCCGTTGAGATCAAGAAAATGTGTTCATCAACGAATGTATCTTCACATACCGACTCCTCAGCCTCGCTCGAAAAATCTGATATGAGCTCTGCAAAGATTAAAGATTTCTTCGATTTTGCCGAAACAAACTCGAGATCAAACTCTTTCATAATTACAATCCATTTATTATATTTTCCCCCAATCATCCTACATGTGAGGACGATTTGAAATGGATTGACATGGGCAACAACCAAAGTTTGGCGAAGGAGAATATAATGTCTCAAACGCTGCACCGCATGTACAGTGGCTAAGGCAAGCTTCTCTACATGAGAATATCGAATCTCTGCGTCAATAAGGTTTCGGCTCAGGTAGTATATGACATGCTCCTGGATCTCCTCATCCTCTTCAACCAAAACCATCCCAATCGTCTCTAAAGATGCGGCCACATATAATAAGAAATCACTGCTATAATCCGGAGGACTAATCACCGGGGCTGATGCTAGGGCTCTCTTAAGTGCATCGAAGGACTCCTGGGCTTGCTCATCCCATTCAAAGGGAGTATCCTTCTTCAGGAGACGCATGAAACCTCTAGTCAAATTGGCAAAATTGACAACAAATCTTCGTAGGAAGTTTGCCATGCCTTGCAAAAACTGAATATGACGAATATTTCGCGGGGGAGACAATTGAAGTATTGCCTCCACCTTCAAGGGGTCGACTCTTATACCCTCTTTCGAAACGATAAATTCTAATAGACGACCTGATTTCACACAAAAGATGCACTTATGAGGGTTCAATCTAACAGCATAATGCCGACATCTTTCGAGCACCAATCTCAAGTGATAAGAATGATGCATCCTCATACGAGAATGAGCAGCAAGGTCATCCAAAAATACTTCGATAATGGACTTGAGATCATGGAAAATCAAGGTCATTGCCTGCTGAAAGGTAGCTCTGGAATTTTTAAGGCCGAAAGGAATTTTTCGATACGCAAATGTTCCCCAAGGACAAATAAATGCAGTCTTATGTTGGTCCTCAGGTTTAATTTGAATCTGATTATATCCAGAAAAACCGTCCATAAAGGAGAACACCTCGCTACCCGCACACTCATCCAAAATATGATCTATAAACGGTGTGGGGAAGTTATCCTTAGGACAGGGACGATTTAAATCACCGAAATCAGTGCATATATGGATCACTCCCTACTTCTTATCCACCGGAATGGGGTTTTAAACCCACTCCGTCAAGGGAACGACATAGATGAAACCGGATTTCAATAGTTTCTCTATCTCTGCCTTTATGGCAGGTGCTTTCCTAGGATTTACCGCGCGTAAACGCTGTCGAATAGGCTTCGTGTTGGGATAAGTCTTAATTTCGTGTTGGAAAATCCGAGGGTCAATCCCTGGCATCTCATTGTAAGACCAAGCAAAAACATCATGGAATTCCTTGAACAGCTCGGTATACTCACGAATCGCATCTTGGGAACAATCCGCCCCAATGTACAAATTCTCATCCATACCAAGGTTGCGAGAAATGTTGATAGGCATAGTTGACGATATGTTTTCCATGTTTCCATCAGCCATCTAACCAGGAGAGCTTAATGGAATCATGGGCCTACCAGCTTTCTATCTAAGAATCTCCCTGTAATCCTCATGCTCCAAAAGGTCAAGCTCTGGAAGGAAATATGATCTATGATGGAGTTCCTCCCATGGTGGCTCAACTCCCGACATAGCCTCGATGATCGCTTCATCTAAAGGGAAAACTGTATCAAGGCAATCATGGGCATGAGAAGACTGTACTGCCCATGCGGGCAGCACATAGGGGTCTTCTTCCTCTGTCTGTGAAGAAGAAGAACAAGGCTCTGCAGCAGATTGAAGATTAGCTTGGTAAGCAATCATGGTTGCAGGAAACAACACACTCGTCTCAATGGCCTCACTCGAAGGACTCGGTGAAGGAAGAATCCAAGGATCTCCCATATGACTTGTGCGAAAAGGCACCGATCTTGTAGACGTGGAAGCACCATCGAAACTAGCTCCTATCATGAGGACGGGTGCAGGAAAACTAAAGGTTCCCATGAGGGAAGGATACATACCTACACTGACACTCCCAGTTGCCGGCTGGGAATGTTCAACTTTCAGAACCGAAGCTTCCGAAGATGCACTAACAGGTGGATTCTTGAATGTCATCTGATCAATCATCACGATATTCCCATTATGAGGAAAGCATACAACACGAAATACGGAAGATGCAACAGCTTGCATACTATACATCCAATTCCTTCCTAGTAAGAGATTGTAGTCAAGGGGCGCATCAACCACCTCGACCTCTATCGCAACAGTCTTCCCTCCCAAATGGACTTTAAGAGAAGGAAGGATACCGTGTGGCCTAAACGATCTCCCATCAAAAGAAGTTAACATGGTCGTAGACTTTGACAACTCAGGAGAACCAAGACCCTTCCAACAAGACAAAGACATCACAGAAGAAGCAGCGCCCTCGTCAATCATAGTACACTTGACGATCATATTAAGACATTCTACATGCACCAAAAGGGACACATAGTAGGGAAAGCGAAGCTGATGTCCTGAAGTTTCAAACTTGATCACTGAGGAAGAATCATCACCATTCACACCAAGAGCGAAAAGCAAAGCCTTCCTTTGCTACGGACAACTCTGAAGCACTTCCAATGCAGACATCGCACAAGGAGTATGACCCAAGTCCTCGACAACTGAATAGTTCTGGGCGGCTCGGGCATTTGGATTATGCCCCGAATGCTTAAGTACCCCCTTAGGAATGTGAGGTGCAGCTTCAGGTTTATCCGTAGGTTTCTCAATACGCAAAGGGGTTCCTGGTGGATCAGGTTCTTTACCTGGGTTGGGTTGTGACAAAGAATAATCTTTCGCATGTGTCACAAATTTCGCGGCATGGACCATATTAATGCACCCACGACCACTAGTTTCAGGTGGATCTTCATCACTAGATTGATCATGGGACTTCGAGTTCATATTTTGATTATGCGGTAAAGGGTTCGTTAACACAGCTGGGCCCTGTGCTATGAACTTTGAAGCGTCATCCATCCTAGGGCACAAGTAAGTGAGGTGATCATCCTTACAAAGCTTGCAAGGAAACTTAACCTTACGCTTATTCTGCTTGCCCCCCCTAGCATTTTTATTGTTCTTGTCATTATTGTTTGCATTCTCATTTTTATTCCCACCCTTCTTATTATTGTTTTTACCCTTTTTTCTATTCCGTCCAGGTTGCTGGTTACCTTTCTGGTCAGACGATTACACAGCAAGTACATTCGCCGTTTGGGCGGGCTGAGACGAAGCCGTAGCTTGTCTCGAGGCAGATTGGTTGATTGACAACTGAGAAACTTGTTTCACAACCGAACCTGCAGGTTTCTTACTTGCACTACCCACAATGCCATCGGCATGTGGTCCAGGTTTGACCTTGGGATCAAAACTAGAACGAGGGGAATTAGGTATAATCTCATATAACAAACCAGATTGAGCATAGATCAAGTCTAGTTCCTGCGCCCTAAAGATGGCTTGTTCCTCATTCTGCACTCCGGATGTGGAAACATTGTTCGCGATATATGGAAATAAATATTTGAGGAACCACTCAAAGAGGAATTCCGGCGGTATAAAGGCTTTGATTAATCTCTTCCGTTTAC
Source organism: Pseudotsuga menziesii (assembly GCA_001517045.1). Lineage (NCBI taxonomy): Eukaryota > Viridiplantae > Streptophyta > Pinopsida > Pinales > Pinaceae > Pseudotsuga > Pseudotsuga menziesii. Next base: position 245,860 of record LPNX010183179.1, read on the forward strand.
GCCACTCCTGAATATGATCAGAAATATGGGTGGCTTTATCTTGCCGAAATGTCAACAAGAGTTCAGTACCAACATCATATCGTACCGGTAGTTGGAAGTGATTAAGGAAAGTCATCACAAGGTCATCGAACAAAGTAAAGGCACCCCTAGGTAACTCTATATACCATTTCTCCGTAGGCCCTGTAAGGGTGCGTTGAAATAGTCTCAAACGGACTTAGTCCTGATGCAATGAATTGGAAGAGCACCATAGGTGGAATGTCATAATGTGTTCACTTGGATCCTCTCCTGGTTTGCCTTCGAACTTAGGTATGTCCGAAGGAATCTTGGTAGGGACAGCCGGCCAAGCCAGGTCATGAGCCACAGGATCGTTCGTAAGTCTCGATAAGTCAGGTAAAATGAGTGTTGCGAGGAAAGGGAGCTTAGCATGATGAGGTCTAGGGACCGCTCCCTGGTTCATATAGGATTGATTACCACCATGACTTTGGCCATAGTGACCTCCTCCTGTATGACCCGTATAGGGTGGCGTGGAAGTCACATAATGAGGTGGACCTTGAATAGTAGGAGCTACAAAGCCATAGTTGGGAGAGTAAGCAGGTTGTGAATACCCGCCTCCCTAAGGTTGAGAGACCTGTCCATACTGCGCCCCATAGTAGGGTCCATAGGTCATCGGCTGCGATGCCCCATGAGACACTCCATAGGTAGGTACATACATTCCAGAAGTAGGTATATACATGTTGGAAGTAGGGATATATGTCGAGGAAGTAGCAACCTGACCTCTAGAAACATGAACATAACCTCCCGAAACTATGGGTGGTATGTAGGCTTGAGACACAACTGGTCTAGTAACCGCAGTACGGATCTGACTCGTAGCTACGTGCCGACTCGAAGGACCACGAGATTAAGGTGGAGGGTTTGCATTTGAAGAACTCGGAAGCAAGGACGAAGGAATCTCGGTAAAAAGATATGTGCTAGTGCCTATCATCACTCCTCTAGAACATGGTATCGCTATGGGATCACTAACTCTAGACCGAGAAGGTATATAAGATGTAGCTTCCACCACTGGGATGGAAGGTGCAATGTGACTAGTACTCCCAAACCTCTCCGCAAGGTAAGGCATGGGAATGCCCCCAGGTATAGTGTTAGGGTCAAAGTCAGATTCAACATGAAATGTCAAATCGTGCATAGAAAAACCAGTGGTAACATAACTACCATAGCTGGTGCTAGGAGGGTCAAAGTGAGTCTCGGCATCTTCCGGCATTCCATACCAGTATCGGGTCAATGGGGAATCTGGCCTAGTATGAGTAGGTCTATCATGTAAAGATCCTATCTGGGAAATAACGGGACCGATCTCAGCTAGGTCAGGTGAGGGATCATATGTACGAGTAAGTTCCCCATTTTCAATACGAATAGGAGGAGGTGGGTCAGGAATAATCTCTGAATGATCCTCCATGGTGTGTGAATCAATGTGTGATACAGTCCTCCTGGACCGTCTAGGCCCCTCTCCCAAAGGAGGAGGAAAAGTGGAAGGCAGAATTCCTGCTAACCGATGAGAACGGCACAGAACCGCACCCGACTCCACAATGACTCAACAAAAAGCAAAGACTCTCTATTTACGTCAACCCTAGGCCAACTAGCGTGCACAGAGCAATCACTATAAAAACTAAAGCCAAAATCAAGCAAATAAGGGATGGATAAGTGAGCTCCCGAATGTGGCCGGTATGTCTCGCCTAGGAGAGGCTTCAGAGGCCCTTGTCACTACAAGCGGAGGTTCGAAACCAATTATTGTGGCCCTCATCTTCAACGCGTAAAGCGACTGTGCTGTCCGACCCCAACCTGGCCGGGGCACATGCAGAATAACCTCTACACGTACCCCCTTGATATCCTAGGTAAGGTCACTAAGGTCACCTTGATATAATCAATGCTCAGGTGGACAGTCGCAGGCGGGATTGACTGTATGGGCAAGGTAGCAAATCCCGAAACTCCCGAAAGAGCCCCCACATACGAATACAATCCTGGCTATATCGTCAGTGCTACACAGTTACCAACCAAGGGTTATCCCGATCAACAACTGCTCACACTGCCTAGTGCTTGACTCCCTTTTGAGAGGAGCTTCCTATGAACGCTGGTTATATAAAGGATTTCACACACTCCCTAGACAGACACCTAGTTGTTGTTGTTTAGTGATCTTGGAGAATTAACTTTCAATGAACTATTCCAAGATCCTAAAACCTAAGCTTGTTGGTGCACCCTAGAAAAGAAAAGAGTGTAATTCATTTTATTTAGCATTGATTTTAGTTTGGCTTTATTTACTCAAAAATAGGATATGGTCGTGCAACTAATGGTGTTATGACGCAACAAGAAGTAAAATGCACACCTAACAATCAATGCAAATGCATTGTGTCCATGAAAATAGGGTATGCATACTACGTGAATGCACAATTTCTTCTTCAAATGCTGAATGCAAATTTCCCTATATGAATTCCTAACTAGTACTCCAAAGCAAATCTAGATCTAATGCAAGTACAATGCAAAATGCATAATGCAATGCATGATGATAAGCAAATATTTTGGATTTTTTGAAAATAAAGAGATACAAAAAGCAAAAGAATGACTCTAACCACCCCAGACTTTGCAAGCACACATAAACAGCATTCCAGCAAAGAACTGAGGAAAAAGGACTCTAATGCACTCATCTCAAACAAAAAATCAAAGATGCCATGACAAGAACTTTCCTAAAAGAAAAAGTTTAGGCTAAAAAAAAACGTTTCTGGTAAAAACCAGAGGTATTAACAGACTCAGGCAGTGCCAAAGGAGACTCAGCAACTAACAACATTCACCCAGCAATCCACTATCTTCCACAAAAAGGTAAAAAACCAGGGTATACGCGACTGTGTGTAGTAAACCCGCGTGTATACGCGGAAATCCCAGAGGAACCCGCATGTATACACGACTGTAAGTAACAAACCCGCGTACAGGAAGAAAAAGATGCAAAAATTCCAGGAAAATAAACAGGCTGAGACTAAATTCACACCAATCAGGCTCTACTAGGCATACATGCCCCCATACCCGACACAGAAACAAGAGAGAGAGAGCAATTCAAATACATTGAATGCCAAAAGATCAACCCCCAAAGGACAAATTCTAGGAACTCCCCAGCGGAGTCGCCAATTCTGTTACGGAGAGAAATTCCTATGGCTTGGGGTACCACAACAGATAGCTATACTCCAGAAATCAATCTTTCCCAATATGCAATAGAAACAAAAACATCTAACACTAAAGGATCAAACCTGGTACCTTATTCCGGACGGTTGAAGTAGATCCCCGTTGAGCTTTCCAATCTTCAGCTTGAGATGTTATAGCACGTCCTCAACAACAAGTAAACAATACAAGCATACTATATTTCATGGTGTTAGATCTATTCTAGCATATATAATCAATAATGTATAAGCATTGGACATATTCCAATGGATACAATATTCATTCAAATACACATTACTGGACAGGAAAATATATTTCTATTAATATGAATAAAATATTACAAGTGACAACCTCTGATGGCACGTCTGCGAACCGGAGAAACTGAATCCCCCACTTGGGCCTCCACCACCTCAATCCTCCATCACTTCGATATCAAGCTTACAAGCAAAGGGCAAGCTTGGGAAGAACACAACAGTGCTCCAAAGAGACAAAGGGATGCAGACTCAAGTATAGTTCTGGAAACAATGGACTATAGTTTCGATACTCTCAATTCTCTCTTATGCTTTCAATGTCTCAATGGTTCCTTATATAGCTTTTCAAAGTGATACTGAAAGGTCGAATCCATGGGATCTCAAGGCATATGGAAGGCCAGGAGTCATATGAGTCGGATCCAAGTCAAGGAATGCTCCAACAGTTTTGGATTATGCACACATCCCGATGTACACGACTATAGAGGGAATATCCGCGTATGTATGCGGTTATCAGGGAAAAAGCCGCGTATATCATTTTTCTAATGTTTTTAGGGATGGTCAATGATACATCAAAAGACAACAAATGGTCCATAGGGAATAATGAGTCTGCATCGGGACAGGGGAAGGCCATACAATGTGTGATTCACCTAGTGTGGTGAAATCCGCTATAAGAGGTGGCTTCACTACTTTTGACCTCCTCTAGCCATGATGAATTCTATAATTTTCTCCTTTGTATTATAATAGATTTACGTAGCTTAAAAAATGGAATTATAAAAATTTTGATGGTTCATTGTTCATTTTTAACTTTACTTGTTCGTTCAAATTTTCCTCAATCGTTGAACTCGGCTCATAAAATTAGGATCCAACTCATTTATATGTTCAGTGCTGAAATTCTAAGTTTATTATTCTTTCCACAATTTATCTTTCCCCAATGATATTTCTGCAATGATATTTTTGAAATTTATCTTTCCACAATGATCCTTCCGAAATTTATCTTTCTACAAATAGCCTTCCGCAATGATCCTTCTGTGATTGCGGGTTGCGGATTGCATGTTTCCTTTCAACTTTTATAAATTAACCTTCCACGTTTACCCTTCCTCAATTGCGAATTGTGGATTGCGGGTTTTCTTTTATCTTTTTCGATTTAACCTTCTGCATTTACCCTTCCACAATTGTGGATTGCAGATTATAGGTTTCCTTTCAAATTTTTTGAATTAACCTTCCGCATTTATCCTTATGCAATTGCGGATTGCATATTCCAGGTTTCCTTTTAACTCTTATGAATTAAACTTTTTCATTTATCCTTCCACAATTGTGAGTTACCTTTCAAATTTTTTGAATTAACCTTCTCCATTTATCCTTCCGCAATTGCGGATTGCGGATTGCAGATTGCGGGTTTCCTTTAAAGTTTTTCGAATTAACCTACCGCAATTACAGATTTTGAATTGTGGGTTTCCTTTTAACTTTTTTGAATTAAGCTTCTGCATTTATCTTTCTACAATTGCAGATTGCAGATTGTGGGGTTCCTTTCAACTTTTTTGAATTTGGCTTCCGCAAACTGTCTTTCTACACCTAGATGTCTGCTGGTTAAGAGCTTGTAGTTTTTTTTAAATGATTGTGGATGCCATTCAATGGTTTTATAGCCACATTTTTATTAATCGTATTTTTTAAATTTGATATGTTTAAAGTTGTGATTCTTGCTACAACCCATAAGTTCTTTGAGATCTATGAGAAGAAATATTTAGTCCCCCGTTCACCAATTGAAATCATGGTTATGAAGTAATTGTAAGCGTTTCTTGTGACAATCCTTTTTAGATTTAAATGTTATGTTTAGAGACACTCGGTTTCCATCTGGGATGGACTTATTGTCGTGCATTGGTTTTGGAAAGATTTGGTATTTAAGAGGGTATTTGGGCGTTTTAATTAGAAAAATGTAGCATTGATTGTAATGTTTTCCTTGGGATTAATACCTATATGCTTAGGCTGTCCAAACATGATTTTGGAATTAGATTTGAGAAGATTTAGTGATAAATAACTGTGAATTTGATTGTATTTTTTTTGAGGGTATGTGTATCATGTAGAGTGACTATTTTCTAAAAAGTAGGAAAAATAACTCCCTAGTGTAACTCGAAGAGGATCTAGATGTTTAAACAATCCTATCTCTGCAAATATACCTTTGAATTAGCCAAGGACGGTAAGTCACTTAGTAAACTAATAACTTATGAATCATTATGTGAATGGAAAAATACTTTATAATTATAGTGAATCACATAGTTATATATTTTATAATTGTATATAGATTTCCTTTTGATAAATATTTAGATCCCTATTGATTGTCATAGTACTGTTTTTTCATTTTGATAAGTAGGTTGTCATAGTATTGTTTTTGCATTGAACCAATGAGACCAATGATGCATGCAATTTAGTTGTTGAGCTGAACTTAGGCGATTTGTGTCGACTCGACCTGGATTCTCAAGACTACGATCTACCTATGGTATAGATACTCGGGTTAGATATTTAAATATTAGAGCCAAGGGAGGAATAGAACATGACGATAAAGATAAAAATTAGTGTTACATTCATAGTCATATCACATAATTGTAGTTTTTTAAAATTAAAAATTATATATGAAGAAGCAAAGTATTTTTAGTACCTTTAGAGAAATGAAAATGTGAGCATAAAAAAAATGACCTCATTTCCTTGGGTTATATCAATGTCCATTGTTTACTCTTCAAAATTGTTACTGTGCCACACATTTGCAATTAATTTTTCTAGTAAATTATTGAATGACATTAGAATTTACATCAATAATAAGTGACTAAACATGATACTAAATCTCATTTCAAAAAGAATTGAAAATATTCAATGACATGAATTCAAATGGGGATTCAAAATACAAGGTGTCCAAGGATCTTTTGGAAGACTTCATTCAATGAAAATCTTGATCGAGATTTTTGAAGCTTTAACTAATAAAATATTCGAGTACGAATATTCATGTGTGCACATGAATATGGACACCCAAAAAATTATTTAATCAAAGTTTTTCAAATCTCGTATTTTTCATGGGAACGAGGTCTTCAAATTCAATTAAAATAAAACCTAGAATTATATGATAATAAAATTTAATAAAACATAATTTCAACTAGAAAAATAATACTTGTGGGTAATAGTACATACCATGAAGAAGAAACAAGTAAAATCATCACTACTACCACTTCCTCTAGGTTTTATGTGTAGAAATTAGTCATGGAGTAATTGGAGTTATAGGATATCTATAACTCCAACTAATCCATGACCCATATCTAAAAATGAATATAAATGACCCTTTTCTATCCAACAAAGGCAGTGAATTATATCAAAGGTTTGTTGCCTATTTATAGTAAAAACAATTAAATATTCTTGATCGAGCTTATTTTAAACCTCAATCGAGCTTTTTTTAAATCCTTGATCAAGCACTCGTACCTCGATCGAGTGTTTTTCAAAATATCGATCGATGGTTTAAGAAAACCTCAATCGACAGTTTTGAAAAAGCTTGATCGAGTACGTTTTTGTGTATTTTTCGAAATTGCATTGCCAAAAATTGTAACTTACCTCCATGGATGCACTCCATACTATTATATCATGTTTCCTAAGACTTGTTCATTTATGATCCTCCTTCTCTTTAGCACCCAACAAAGAGTTGTCCCTTAATTTTGAGGAAGATGCCTTCTACACCTTGAGTTCTCACTCAACAGCTACAACCACTTGCCCTTTCCTCATATGGGTCAACACACACTCTTCAACAACTATTTTATTTGTGTCCCCTTTAGTATATTTTATAAATAAAAGAATAATTCATTACATTTGTTTTATTTTTTACTTTCTATAAAAAAATATTTAAATAATAAAATAAAATATCTTAGCAGAAATTAATAATAAATTATTAATTCTTGGTGTATTACATACACCTCCTCTTAGAGGATATCATTGTCCTCGGTGTTATTAAATTTCTGATTTATTCTTCCACATATTCATCTTGGAATATGATTGGATATGCCTCCCACATAACACTATCCAATTCCCAAGTAGATTCTTCCTTACTAAGGTGCTTCCATTGCACTTTGACATGTTCAATGGTACAATTCGAAAGTAAAACTTCTGTCATGTCAAGAATACGCTTCGGTACCACTTGAATCTCTCATTTGGGTTCCACCTATCTAACATTTCAATCGATTACATGAGTAGCATCATGAATGTATATTTTCAAAATGGAAACATGAAAAGCATTATGTACTTTAATAGTAGGTAGTAGGGATAGTTGGTATGCAACCATCCCTACTTTAGCCAAATTCTCAAATGGCCAGTAATACCTGGGGGCCAACTTTGAATACTTTCCCAATCTCAAAGATTTTTTCTTGGGATTTACCTTTATGTACACGTGCTCACCTACTTGGAACTCTCTAGGAGTTTTGTTTAAGTCAACGTAACTTTTCTGCTTGTCCTTGGCAACCTTCAAGTTTTGTTGCACCTGTTTCATGGTTAGTTCCATATCCTTTAACAATTTTGGTCCTAACATTAGCCTATTGGCTATACTGCTACAAGAAATTGGAGTATTACATTTGCATCCATACATAATTTCAAATGGAGTCATACCTGCTGATACTTGAACATTATTATTATAAGCAAATTTGAGTAAGTGGAAGTAGTATTCCGATCTACTTGGTTTGTCCATTACATACATTCTTAGTATTTCTTCTAGGACTTGGTTTACTCTTTTAGTATGCTCACCCATTTGTAGATGATATGCAATACTGAAGTTTAACTGAGTGCCTAACCCTTTAAACAAAGCCTTCCAAAAAATTCTTCTAAATTTTACATCTCTATTTGAGATTATTACCTTTGGTAAGCCATGTAACCTAAAAATATATTCCATAAAAATATATGCAATGTTAACATCCTTATAGGTATATTTTACAGGAATAAAATGAGCTGCTTTATTTAAATTATCGACTACAACCATAATTAACTCATGTTGCCTGAAATTTTAAGGAAGATCTGTTATAAAATCCATGATAATTATTTCCCACTTCCCCTCTGGAATGGGTAGAGGTTGCAACAACCCTACATGATGTTGGTGTTCTTCCTTTACTTGTTGGAATTTGATGCAGTGACCTAAGTACTCTGATACCTTTTTTTCATGTTAGGCCAAAAGAAGTCGTTTCTGATCATGGTGATTATCTTTTGGTATCTAGGATGTTCTCAATAAGGTTGTTTATGTAACTCATTCATGACTGTTAATTTGATTTACATTGTATTTGGTATGTACAACCTATTTTTATATAGAAATATTTCTTCTTTATTTAGGATAATTTTTTTTTATCTCTTTCTTTTCATTTTCAACAGTCTTTTCTTTTAAATTTTTGTATTCTTTATCATAATTTTCTGCATTTAAGATCTAATTTTTCATATCTGATTTTGTAACTGCTACTTGCAAAAAGTAAGTTTGCGTGTCGACTCAAAGCATCTGCAACTTTGTCTTCTTTTTTCCTTTATTTGTTTTATTTAAAATTTGTATTCACTTAAGAAAGACAACCACCTGGATTGTATAGAATTTAAATTTTGTTGGTCAAATAAATATTTTAAACATATGTTATTTGACATTAACAGAGATTTTTTTTCTTTTCGATGAGGTAGTGTTGCCACATATTTAAAGCATGTGTAATTGCATAAAGTTCTAAGTCTTGCATACCAAATTTATTTTCATGCTCTTTTATTTATCTAGATTCATAGGCCATGCGATAATTTTCTTGTACTAAAACCCTGCCTAATCCTTCCTTACAAGATTCGGTACATACGACAAAATCCATAAAAGGATCAACAATTTTTAGGAAAGGGGCAATAGTTAACAAGTGTTTTAATTTATTAAAACTTTCCCATATACTTTTTAGTCCACTCAAACTTTTTACCTGTCTTTTGCAGTGAAGTTATGGGGTAGGCTATCCTAGAAAATCCGTCTTTGAACTTTCTATAATAATAGGTAATCCCTATGAATGATCTTATGTCTATTACATTTTTAGGAACTGACAATTCAGTGACAACCTTAATTTTGTCGTGATCGACAGAGATTCCAACCTTTGACACTACGTGTCCTAGATATTGAATCAAGTCTTTAAAGAGGTTACATTTGCTTAACTTATCGTACAACTGTTGTTCTCTTAATACTTGTAAAATTATCTTTAGACGTGCTTCATGTTCTTTTTTATTCTTTGAGTAAATCTGTAATTTGTCGATGATGATGACTGCAAATTTATTCGTAAAGTTACTTCGAATACTATTCATTAAGGACATAAAGTATTTAGGTGTGTTTGTCAACCCCAAAGGCATTACCAAAAATTTGTAATGACCATTACAGGTCATAAACACAGTTTCAAATATGTCTTCATCTTTAATTCGCACCTAATGGAATCCATACCTTAGATCTATTTTAGAGAAGATTGTTTCCCTGCGGAACTGATCAAACAGAATGTCTATCCAGGGTAAAGGATATTGATTTTTAACAATTATTTTATTTAGTTGTCGATAGTGTATACACAATATTAAGGTTCTATATTTAATCTTTACAAATAAGACCGATGCTACCCAAGGGGAAACACTAGGTCGAATATACTTCTTGTCAATTAATTCTTGTAATTGTGATTTGAGTTCTATAATCTCTATTATGTTCATTATGTAAGAATATTTCGATATTGGGATCGTTCCCAGTATCAGATAAATTTTAAACTCTATGTCTCTTTTCCTAGGCAATACAGGGAGTACTTCCGAAAAGATGTCTTTAAAATCCTTTAAGATAGGGATATCTTTTATTTTAAGTTTATTATCATTACCTTTATCACCTATTACATAAACACCAAATACTTTACATCCCTTTTGTACAAATATTTTCATTTGTAGAGTAGAAATCTCTTTGATCGTAATTTTTTTGAGAATTCCTTTTACTTTAGTGGAGTTCGAGTAACATCTATGCATGTAAATGTTTTGTCAAAACAATTCAACATTACTCTTTGTTTTTATAGCCAATCCATTCCTATCAACATATTATAGGAACCTAATGGTAAGATATTCAAATCAACATGTTTATTGAAGTAATTCTATAATATTTTGCAACCTTTAACATAACTAGTGTCTTTACATTTAGTACCTGTGGCTAACTGTACCATTCATGAATTATCAATTTTTTTTCTAGTAGTAATTTACATATTTCAACAATCCAAGGTGATACATAAATCAATCTTGCACCTAGATCAATTAATATGGAAATGGGTTGATATTTTTTTTTATGGTCTGCTTGTCGATTCTCCAACACAGCGCTGATTATGGGCATAGTCCTCGCCATCTATCCAACTATAACAGCTTGATGAATGGAGTGAACATTAAATTTATTATTTATTATTGGGAAGTATTTAAAATAATGTGGATATACACATTCTCAACATTTGAATGGTTCCATCTATGTATTGTTCCTATTAAAAGTAGTGGGGGGTTCTTTTTATTTTGCTGCAGGATTTTGTGGTTTAAAATTTTTATGGTTATTTCCTTGATACCCTTTGTAACTATTCCTTGTATTTTTGTGGAATTTATTATTTGTCTTTCTTGGATCAAAGTTATCTTGTCTTTTAGTCCTCCAATTTGGTACACTTTCTCTTTTATTTCTATTTTGGTCATAACATAAATTTGATTTTTGCATTTCTTCTTGCAGCGTCTTCGGATTGTCATACTCAATTCACTCCTTAAACATGATAGGTAAACAAGTGAGAAAAAATTGTATCATTGGTTTTTCATCTATTATATATGGTACATAACAACGCAGACTCGAGAATTTACTAGAGAGCTCTTTCATGGTCATAGCTCTTTCATGGAATAAAATTCCTTAGCCTTGTCTTCATAGTACTGTTCTGAGAGGTATTTTTGTTTAAAATTATTTTTAGAAGTTTTCGAGGATACATATTTTTTCTTTATTCCTTTTAATTTATTTATATCCTACCACCATATATCCTCTTTTCCAGTTAAAATATATATGTCCATTTTAGCTTTCAGTTCGTTGGAGTAATTATAAATTTGGAAGTATTTCTTCATCCCTTATAGCTAGGATTCCGCCTCTTCTCCTTTTTCAATATCACTGTTAAAAATCGGTGGTTTAATCTTTTTAAATTCCACATATATTTCTTCATACATTTTATACTTATTTTTCTTTAATTTAACATCACTAATTTTACAGGAATCTTGTTGTTTGTCTTTGTGGTGTTTGACTCATTCCTCACTGCAAGTTTCAATCCCATGATTGGAAAATTCTAGTTTTCTTCCCTAACGCTTTTAAGGTGTAGTTTCTCGCATATTATGTTCAGGTTCTTTGTTTTTCTCTTTTTCATCGTTATGTAATTTAGTTAGAAGACTATTATTCAGGTCCTTTTGAGCTTTAAGGATTCATTCATTATCCTACCTAACTCTTTTTATCTTAGACCTTAGTTCTTTAATAGTTCTTTGTAGTTCACATGGGTTATTAGTTTCACTCTCATTAAGGTTTATCCATATTTCACCATTCCTTAAATTATCCTCTTCATTGTTTATAGGATTTCTAGGGTGAGACTCTTCTTCTGCATACATCCCTACTTCTTCCATATTTTTCTTGCAAAAATTGTTATGTATCTAATATTATGAGCAATTATTTTAATATAAATATAGTATTAATTAAAACATAGGATCAGACCCTTTTAGTGAAACGGTGTATTTTTTACCTATAAAAGGTTTTCTCATCATTGTAATTAAATCATCAATCAATATTCAATTTTAGTGTGGTTAATTTCTGGAATTCATGTGGGTTTTAGAGTTTTAGTCTGCTTCAAGTGGTATCAGAGAAAGGTTACTATTCAAGATTCTAGGGATTCCCTAAAAAATAGGACCTTGTCCTTAAAAAATAAAAGGTAAAAGTAACCCCCCCCCCCCAAAAAAGTAAAACAAAAAAGGTGTAAAAGTGAAACCACACATGGTTTCTTAATAAGTGGGTTTGGGTTTGAATATAAAAGTGAAAAATATTGACTTGTAAAGAGAAAGTGAGATTTGAACTTAGGTGGGGAATGTAACACTCATCCCTCCCAACCACCCAATCTACTCACATTTTACAAAACTTAAGGGAAAATAAAGATTTTATTATATAATAGTTAATGATAATAATTAATTATTATTCCTTAAACCTCACCATTCTTAATAAAGCAAAATTCCTCCCTACGCAAGAAAAATGGTAGAAATGAATGAAATTAAAGAAATAATGGCGAAATTAAAGCTTAACCAAGCCTAAGGTTCTAAAAATATTGAGGGTTTACACTCAATACTCAACCAAATCGAAGGAGAACTACACAAAAGCAAAATCAAATTATCAAAGACTGTCAAAAAAGAAGTCAACAAAGTAGTATCTTGGGAGATGGAAGGTGTAAAAAGAAACATCACAGTATTGTGGGTGATTCCATGAAGATGGGTAACACTTTTTGGCCAAATTTGGCGATGAAAACCTGATTTTTTACTCATGTGCTAGATAGAAGCCCTCAAAACGCATATATGCCATGTGAATTTTGACTTGCAGTAAAAAAATAAATTGTAGAATATTATGTTGGCTTCATAGTGATATTTTTTTTAAAATATTCCGATGTCATTTAATGTGTGAATTTTTTCATTTAATGAACTGTGTGACCTTAAAAATTTGAAGAAGCTAATAAGTGGCTCGTGTCCACGTAGAGTAATTCAATCTTGCATTAATAATTTAAAAAAAAATAAATATATGAGCATGATCTACATAAAATGCAGTGTGATGTACATATTTTTTTGTTAATTTTTTTCGCATTATACAATTATTTATTATTTTTCGAAAGTGACCACATTCGATTTTAGCATCGTTTTAAACACATATTTGTCCATGTCAAGGAATTTTTCCTATTTTTTGAAAAAATGAAAAACCAAAGATACCCTTTTGAAGAGGACACGTCGATATGTGATGTGTGCATTTTAAAGAATTTTTTGGCTGTGTAGTTTTAACTCTGCGGATTTTTCTTTGAGCTGCTTTGAAGTTGCAGTGTGGTTTTCTAAGTATAAGTTTTAGAAGTAATTAAAAAATAAATATCATATGAATGCCAAAATGTGTGTATGATACCTCAATGGATAGAAGATTCGTTGGTGAATTTATCGGTATCAACTCCGCTCAGTTATGTGCTAGGAATGGCAGGGTTTACACCTCTGCAAGGCACAGGAAATTTTCCATTTGTTTGAATGAGGGCTAAGTCTGTTTTTTTAAGCCCTCGACTGAGGTATGAACCTCGACCGAGGTATTTAAATACCTCAGTCGAGGTATTTAAATACCTCGACCGAGGTTTTGTAAAGCCTGCAATACCTCGTTCGAGGGCTTAACAAGCCCTCGGTCGAGATATTAAGACCTCAGTCGAGGGCTTAACAAGCCCTCGACCGAGGTGCGTTTTTCTGTTTTTGTCGAAATTCACTTGCCAAAAAGTGTTACCCAGGTCCGTGGATTCACCCTTGTTCAAATATGGATTAAGAAAACTCGAGCATCATTTGGAAAAATAATTACTACATTAGACTTATGCAATATGTCAAAGGAAGACCAACCATCCTCAAATTCAAGGCACGAGAAGACAATTCCTCCCAAAACAGGAAGTCCACAAGAAGAGTTCGATCACGATCTCTCTCCAAATCATGAGTAGTCACTTTCTCCTACAAAAAGGAATGGATATCAAATGAAACCCAAGTTAGAATTGTCAAAATTCAATGGAGACACAAAACGGAGTGTGGCGTGGATCAACAAGGCAGAATTTTTTTTTTCCATACACAATATTACAGTTGATGAGGAAATGATAAAATATGCCTCTATGCAACTAGAAGAGTGGGCTTACAATTGGTACATGTGGTGGAAGGTTACAACACAGGAAACTAAGCGCATGTGGAGAACATTCAAAAACGATTTCTTTAAGAGGTTTGAAGACTTAAAATAAAAAGAATTCTTCGCAAAAATTACCAGACTACAGTAAAAAGGCGATGTTGATGAATACAATGACGAATGGGAAGCCCTGGCGACACGTGTGCCAGAAATCACAGATATTCAATGCCTCTATACTTATGTGTATGGACTCAAACCCTATATAAGAGATGAACTAGAACTACTAAATGTATCAACCTTGGACAAGGAGAGACGCAAGGCAAAAATCATTGAGGAAAAATAAAAAAAAGCGTGGAACAAAAACCATGACAAAGATAGAAGGTCTATTCCAAATACAAAAACCGACACCAAATACTAGCCACCACATCTAAGGAATGACAACAAAACCACCTTAGAATCCCAACGGATGAAAGAAGGAAAGTATAAGTATTGCAGAGAGAAGTGGGACCCAAGACACAAATGTTTAAAAGAAGAGACCACCAAGAAATTATATCAATGTGAAGCAGAAGAAGAAGACAAGTCAGATAGTGATGAATACGACATAGAAGAAACTCATGACATTGAAAATCCCTTTTCAGATTCAGAAGATGAAGAAACTCCCAAAATATCAATTGCAACCATAACAGGAATACACCAACCACAAACATTAAAATTAAAAGGGCATATAAAAAATAACAATGTTGTAGTCCTATTCGACACAGAAAGCACCCATAATTTCATCGATGTAAGTGTTGCAAAGAGGCTTAACCTTTTCATATATCTAGTACCCAACATGGAAGTAATGGTAGCAGATGGAAATAAGATCGAAAAAGTAGGGAAATGACACAAAGTTAAGCTGCAAATAAAAGACTATAACCTTGAGTCATAATTTTATGCAGTGCCCTTAGGCAGAGTTGATGCAGTATTAGGAATTCTGTGGTTGAAAACACTAGGTACCTACTCAGTAAACCACCAAGAACACTTTATAAAGTTTAAATGGAACGGAGAAAGATACAAATATATGGGTTCCAACCCCCTCGCACACAAATTGTGTCATCCCACAAAATGGAGAAGCTAATTCAAAAAGGAGCACCAGCATATGTCATACAATGCTAAGAGATGGAATTATTAACTTCAGAAGTAGTTAAACAAGATCATCCAGAGATCCAAGTATTAATCCAAAAGTACAAAAAAGTATTCGAAGACCTCCCCATGGAGTTACCACCAAAAAGGAAGATCGAGCATGTCATCGAAATCAAGTCAAGATCCAGCCCTGTCAATGTTAAACCCTATAGGTATCCACACCACCATAAGATGGAGGTTGAAATATTAATCCATGATTTATTGAAATGTGGAGTGATTACAGAAATTCAAAGTCCTTATGTTGCACCAGTAGTACTGGCACGAAAGAACGATGGATCATTTAGGCTATGCATCGATTACAGAGGACTAAACAAAATTACTATTAAAGACAAATTCCCCATTCCATTTATCGATGAAATGTTGGACGAACTGCATGGTGCAGGGTACTTTTCAAAATTAGACTTAAGGTAAGGATATTACCAAATTAGAGTAAGGCTAGAAGATGTGGCGAAGACAGCTTTCCGAACCCATGAGGGACATTACGAATTTAAGGTAATGCCTTTTGGGCTAACTAACGCCCCAACAACATTTCAAGCAACCATGAATAACCTATTCCAGTCATTCCTAAGGCAGTTTGTATTAGTGTTTTTCGATGACATCCTTATATACAGTAAGACATGGAAGGATCATCTCACACACCTAGAACATGTGCTCTCTATTTTACAAGAAAATCAGTTCTACACCAAGATGTCCAAATGCACGTTCAGTAAAGAAGAAGTGAGCTATCTTGGACACGTAATATCTAAAGAAGGAGTCACAGTTGATCCAGAAAAAATCAAATCCATCATAGAATGGCCCAACCCTACTAACATCTCCAAGTTAAGAAGATCCCTTGGGCTAACGGGATACTACAGAATATTCATTAGGAATCATGCGCACAAAACCGTACCCTTATCCAATCTTCTAAAAAAGAATGCATTCCATTGGAATGAAGAAGCGGAAAAATGTTTTGAAGCCTTAAAAGGAATTATGTCCTCCACACCTGTATTAGATACCCCATACTTCTCCAAACCATTCGTGATAGAATGTGATGCTTCAGGTTATGGGTTGGGAGCAGTACTAATGCAAGATGAACACCCGATAGCTTTTTAGAGAAAGAAATTAAACAAGTGAGAACAATTGATGTCTACATATGGTAAAGAAATGCTGGCAATTATGTAGGCATTGGTAAAGTGGCAACAATACCTCTTAGGGAGAAAATTCATGATCTGCATAGACCATAATAGTCTTCAATACCTACTTCAACAGAAAACATTGTCCACAGAACAACAGAAGTGGATAGAAAAAATTGTTGCTTTCGACATGGAAATAATACACAAAAAAGGGAAGGAAAATGTAGTCGTAGATGCACTCTCCATAAAAGATGAGGATATTACCTCTTACTCCATCTTAGTTGCAATTATAGAATGGTTGAATGAAATATGAAGTGAATATTCCAAGGACCCAGAAACAAGCACTATAATTAACAACTCCAACCGTGACCCCAAGTTTGAATGGAAAAACGATATTCTTTGGTATAAGGGGAAGATTTATTTGAACTCAAACTCTAAATTGAAGGTTAAACCAATAAAAGAATCCCATGCATTAGAGGAAATTTGGGGTCTAAAATGGGCCTTATAAGAAAACATGCCAAAATAAGTTTTTGTGAGGTGGAATTCAAGAACCATTAGAATTTCAATAAAATAAGTCAACCATAATGGTTGAATTGACATATTTGTCATTAAAAAAACTACTTTTTTTGTCCGTATTTTCGACATATCTCCCTGTGTTTTTACTCAAATTTCGATTAGGAGAGCTCGTTGGATGCGGAATTTGATTCTGCATCCAACGAGTACCCACAATGTATACTTTTGATGGACCCCGCTACCCCAAAAAAAAGAAATACCTGAAAAAATGTGATGATGATGTCATCATCACATTTCTTCAGGTATTTCTTGTTTTTGGGGTAGCAGGGTCCATCAAAAGTATGCAGTGTGGGTACTCGTTGGATGTGGAATCAAATTCCGCATCCAAAGAGCTCTCCCGATCAAAATTTGAGTAAAAACACAGGGAGATATGTCGAAAATACGAACACAAAAAGTAGTTTTTTTCTTTCTTCCTCCAAAATTAATCAATATTATTTTATTATTTTAACTATTATTTTATTATTTTCCTTAGGAGGCCCATTTCAGACCCCAAAATTCCTCTAATGATTCACCAGCCGTCGGACATGTAGGATTCTTCAAATCTTATTATAATGCAAGAAGGTCATTTTTCTAGAAGGGAATACAGAAAGATGTCCAGCAATATGTGGCAGAATGCGACAATTGCGAGAGAAACAAAAGTAAAATTTTATAACCCTAGGGTTACTCCAACTCCTACACATTCCAAACCAGAAATAGGACGAGATATCAATGGATTTCATCGATGGGTTACCTCTGTCAGAAGGAAAGGAAAAGATCCTTGTAGTGGTCGATCGATTAACCAAATTTGCTCACTTCATGGCAATAAAAATAATAGACACAGCAAAACAAATTGCAGAAGTATTTTTCAAAACTGTCTGCAAATTGCATGGCTTCCCAAAAGTCATTGTCAGCAACAGAGATGCAAAATTTAATGGAAGATTTTGGAGGGAATTCTTTAAACAAATGGGTACATCACTCAATATTATCTCATCTTACCACCCCCAAATAGATGGTCAGACTGAAGTCGTAAATAAATGCTTAGAAGCATATCTACGTTGTTTCATAAAAGATAAACAAAACCATTGGTCTCAATGGTTACACTTAGCAGAATGGTGGTACAATTCAGCATACCACACCTCCGCAAAAATGACCCCTTTCCAAGCGTTATATGGGTATGAACCTCCAAATTTGAAGGAGTTAGTTCTGAACAATAGCAATGTTCCAGAAGTAAGGAACCAACTAGAGAAACCCCCAAAAAAAATTGAATTACTAAAGGATAACTTAATCATGGAACAAAATCGCATGAGGCAACAAGCAGATCAATGCAGAACTGAAAGAGAATTTGAAGTAGGAGATTGCGTATTCGTACTTGACTCCAACCCTATAAAGAGGTATCCCTTAAAAGTGGAGGGAAACACAAGTTGGCCCCAAAGTTCTATGGACCGTACCAGATTATCCAGAAGATTAGTCAAGTGGCATATAAATTACAATTACGTGATAAAATTTGTATCCACAATGTCTTCCATGTATCATGTCTCAAAAAAATGTTGAGTAAACATCAAATAATACAAACTATACTTCCTATGTTGGATGAAGAAGGAAGGGTAATTTGGGAACCTGACGCAATCATTGCCATCCGAAAAAGAAAACTCCATTCTAGAACACTCAAGGAATATCTTGTTAAGTGGAATAATTTTCCAGATGAAGATGCATCATGGGAGACAGAACAATTTCGTCAACAATACCCATCCTTACCCTTGCTTTGAGGATAAAGCATTCTAAAAAACAATGGCAATGTTATGTATCTAATATTAGGAGCAATTATTTTAATATTAATGTAGTATTAATTAAAACATAGGATCACACCCTTTCAGTGAAACGCTGTATTTTTTACATATAAAAGGTTTTCTCATCATTGTAATTAAATCATTAATCAATATTCAATTTTACTGTGGTTAATTTCCGGAATTCATGTGGGTTTTAGAGTTTTAGTCCGCTTCAAAAATAGAGTTATCTTTCTCTTCCTATTTGTACAAGAGAGTTGAACCAAAAATAAAATAAAAATAGTCTTCTAGTTTAATTAACACTTTAAGTGTTGAGCCGATTCAGGCCTAGTGGTTTAACAATGCTTTGATACCATTCTGTCACACACCTCAAAAATCCATTTATTTTTTTTTGATATAACATATATATCTATAGACACATGATTAAAGTCTGTACATGCTACTAAAAACATCTGTAATAGTTTTTGTTCTGTTACTAATCATACTTTACTCCTACATGATCGATTGTGCAATGTATATGTTTTCTAGGGAACAATTTCATTAGGTGTTCTTTAACCTACAGGTGAGGCTTTGTAAAAAATAATCTTTTTCTCCAATTAATTATAACATAGCATTATTAATCCTGGATGCGGGTGAGTGCTCCATGAATCAATGACAGACCCTCCCTCGATCTGAGCGATGGATGCATGGCGATCAACATATTACCCTCGACAATGATGATACTTATGAGAACCTTCGTCCTCCTCCAAGCACGGGAGTTTAGTGGGTCGTCACCTCCGCACCTATGACGTGGTTGGAGAAGATCTGGTTCAGTCGTAGCCTTCAAGGCTCTGCATCATAATTCATGGCACGTACTATGGAAGGGAGGGAGAAGGTTTTGAGCACGATAGTCTGGGATTTGGATATCAAGGTTCGGCTCTGCTCGGCTAAGCACACACCTTGGCTTGTTGAGCATTTGCAAACTCACACTGATTCTGCCTCCATGGACTGCATCTTGTTAATTGATACTCTATGGAAGAACAAGCGCTTCCCGCTCAGCATACCGTGACAACGGGGCACTCCACGAAGAGCCACCTCGGGTAGTTGAAAAGCACCAAGAGGATGTAGCTTTTAGGTGACTACAGACTATGAACGACACATCTCCAACAGGGTTCATGTCCTCGTGGAATCCTGGGAGAATCGTGTTCTAAATCAGAAACTTACAATGGGTCAGGATGGTTTCCAAATCAATCACTACTGACTCATGAAGAACATGCTCTCGAATTTAGTGGAGGACATGCTTACCAATTGGGCAGATTCGAGAGACACGATTTAGATGGTGCAGACGAGAATCTTAGAGATAGATGCACAAGTCATGGAAATGGAGAGCTCATTCACGTGGAAAGGAAATACAGGTATCTCAAGCTACAGAGGGCTGCATGGAGAGAGCCATGACGAGGGTGGTGGTGGAAGCGGTAGTGCCATGGGTGGTGTGATTCTTCCTACTCGAGGTGGTAGTGGTAGTGAAACTGGGTGCACCCTAGTGCCTCCTCCTGCTCCGGCCTTCCCCATACCATCGACGATTGAGCCGTTAATCAAGTGCATGAAGGAGATGGTCACCCAGCAGCCTGCTTCGCAGTAGCTATAGCCTCAGATGCCTCCAGAAGTTTCCACCAATTCACCCAGTCAGTCGCAAGAGGAACAATGGGCTTGCCCCACAACTGAAGAAATTCCAGACATTCCATCTGTTTAATGCTCAAGCTATCTAGGTTTTTTGGTTTTTTGCTTATCGTGTCTATTTCCTACACCTGTGTCTATTTCCAGTCCTTTGTCTATGTTTATTGAAGAGTCAATGCCAATGTCTTTCTCCAGGCCTAAGTCTATGTCTATTTGGGTCATTTCCTGTGTCTTTTTCCAGTATTTTGTCTTTGTTTATGTGGTTTTACTGCCAAAATATGTAACGGTGTCAGTTTGTGGGCCTTGGCCTTTACTTTCAAAGTGGAACAGTTTCACCTATGACTCTCTGAGATGACCATATTTTGAGAGGTCAAGGTGGTGGCTTCATTGTCTTCGACCTCCTCTAGCCATGATGAATTCTATAATTTTTTCCTTTGTATTATAATAGATTTACACATCTTAAAAAAAACATGGAATTATTAATATTTTGAAGGTTCATTGTTCGTCTTTAACTTTACTTATTCATTCAAATTTTCCTCAATCGTTGAACTCAGCTCATAAAATTAGGATCCAACTCATTTATCTGTTTAGTCCTGAAATTCTAAGTTTATTATTCTTTCCCCAATGATATTTCTGCAATGATATTTTTGAAATTTATCTTTCCGCAATGATCCTTCCGAAATTTATCTTTCTACAAATAGCCTTCCACAATGATCCTTCTATCATTGCGGGTTGCGGATTGCAGGTTTCCTTTCAACTTTTTTGAATTAACTTTCCACATTTAACCTTCATCAATTGTAGATTGCAGATTGTGGGTTTCCTTTCATCCTTTTTGAATTAACCTTCTACATTTACTCTTCCACAATTCTGGATTGCAGATTGCAAGTTTCGTTTCAACTTTTTCGAATTAACCTTCCGCATTTATCCTTATGTAATTGCGGATTGCATATTAGAGGTTGCCTTTTAACTCTTATGAATTAACCTTTTGCATTTATCTTTCCGCAATTGCAAGTTACCTTTCAACTTTTTTGAATCAACCTTCTGCATTTATCCTTCCGCAATTGCAGATTGTGGATTGTGGATTGCAGGTTTCCTTTAAAGTTTTTCAAATTAACCTACCGCAATTGTGGGTTGCCTTTTAACTTTTTAGCAATGTGGTGGATGATTTGTTAGCAATGGAAAATGAAATATTGTTGATGAGCAAGTATTGAATGTATGTGGAACCCTCTTGCCACCATGTACATGACCTTTAAAGGACTAAAATTGGTTGCTCTAGATGGATGGCTATTAGAGTGCTACATTAGCTCGTCACCTAAAAACACATGTTTGTCTCAACGAGGTCAAAGAGGGTTACTTATCACTAGCTAGTGATGATGTAGCATTGCCTAAAAGCAAAATGACTAGTTTGAAACTTCAAAGTATTGCACCGTTTAAGGTTTCTAGCTCTTGTTTAATTAAGATATTTCATTTAGGCATAGTCTAGGTGATACAAACACAACTAGTAAAGCGAGAGTCTATAGGACACAAACACTTGATGGTCATGTGTATCTAGTAAAATCACGTTGGTTATACCATTCACATTAAATCCAAATTTTTAATCTTTAAATACGAACTAAACAGTTTTGATTCATAAAGGGTTTAAAATCCTAATGTTAAAAGATTTAAGTTAGTTATCCAAAATGGAATATAACAAGAGAAAATTAAGATTTTATTTACACATTATAACCTAGTTACACTAGAAAATAAATAGTTGCTGATTGGAATCCAATTGCTTTCATGGGCACACGGGACTGCCCCCCCTACCTTGGTCTTTCTGTCGGATAGCCGGTGTATGGGTATTGAACAGTTTGTTCAGATTTTGTAAGACCGTGAAGAGCAAGTTGCAACAGCTGAGATGTTGCGTCCCCAGCTCGAAAAATGTATCGGCGGATGGCAATAATCATAATACACATGGGCTTCTGACATAGAGGTCATTTAATTTATTATACAGCAAAATCTATACAATCGATTGCTTACACATGTTCCATTAGGTTCTTTGCAAATACTATACACGGTGTAGAGTTTGCATCCGCCGGCAAATCCAACTGTTCCACCTTAATTGCATAGAGGCGGATGAAAACTCCGGTCTTTGCCTTGGTCGCTGTTCGCAGAATCGCAGGATCTTGGTTCTGCCCTTATTTCGAGAGGTTTGGCTTGTCGTCGAGCTGTTTTATCACGTTAACAACAGAAAACAAAACAAGGGGAAGAAAACATGGGAATTGAAGTCTGGCCAGTCGACATGTTCTTGGAATCGCTGAGTGCGTTATGGAAAAGTGCTTACTCAGCCCTCGGATACTGGTAATTTAGAATGTCGCCAGTCGCCATTGACTCGCTTATAATGCTCTTGGGCTTTTGGCCTAGAGTCATTCTTTTTTATTAAACAGCAAATTGATAGAAACGAAACGATTGCCAACACGTGTTCCGTTAGGGTTCTTTACGAACTCGAATGATTTCACATAATTTTGTCTGGCCTTAAGAGGAAGAGATAATCGAGAACTTGGTCTGACGCATCCATTATCGATGGCTTACCATTACCCGTATCTTATCTTCTACACCTGCCATACAATACCTGAATGGACTGAACAAGGCATGAGTGGTTTATAAAGATGTTTTTGACACGCACGCTACCTTTGAGTTATCTAGGCTATTACAACTTGGGCAGGGCGGTATACAGAAACGAGATCTGACCTGGGCAGAGTGGAACACCATTAATCAGAAATAATATTTCTAAATAGACTTGTGCATAAAGAGTTTAAGAAATGGGCATTTAGCATTGAGTTCGAGTGGACCTAATTTATTATCCATCATGGGCAATGGGCAACGCTCCACCAGGTATGCTTTGACAATGTAGATGTTAGAAAATATTAATTAATCAGGTCGGTTTTGGTTATTGGTTCTAACAAAATGAAGAGTTCGGGTTTCTGGTATATAAAGCAATGGAATTAAATTTATGTATATATAGAAGATTGTAAATCAACTTTTTTGGAGAGTTCAGGAGCTTAAGCTCTGTGTGATTTTTCAAAAGTGATGAGAGCTCAAAAAGCTTTGTAAAAGGCGAAAAGTTCTTGTAAATTTCAAGTTTGTTTTTGAGGCAATAGGTTTTTGTAAATTATAAGATATATAAATCTATTTTTATGATTGAATGCATAAATTTTTCAGAGTGTAAAAGGTTGAGTTTTTAGGCCATAGCCATAGTGCTGGACCATAGCAGCTTAATTCAGAGTAGGTTGCTTATAGATTTAAAAAACTTATCTTTCAAAATTTAGAAAAAAATAAAATATACCTAAACAATTCAATATTTGCATGCACTATTGGATTTTGACTGAAAAATGCCTTGTCATGGGCTCTTTTGCTTTTCAAATACAATCTATATTTTATACTTCCCATCACAAAAATAAAGAAAACATTCATTTTTCATTAAAAATAACTTGAAATATAAATCTTAAAACATTTAAATATAATAATGTATTTATAAATTTATTTATAAAAATATGAAATAATTAAAATGCCAAAATTAAATTATAAAACAATAAAACCACTTTCTAATAATATATTCTAAAAAATATTATAATAACTAAAATCTAATATCTAATATTATAACTAGTTACTAAACTTTATATTTATATTGTAAAATAAACATAATATAAAAACTAATCATATATTTAATATTTATAAGTGTAATATAAATAAAATTATATATTATAATTTTCTTTAAACTTTTAAAATGTAAAACTAACACTAAACCAACTATGCACTTACATAATGGGGAAAAATTAAAAATAAAACAATAAAATTTAAATAATTCTTGTCTTGAAATATGTGCAAAATATGTATGCAAATTTACAGTATCATATTTGGCTATTTTCGAATTTCCTCCGAATTTATGTATAGGAAAGCCCAATACGATCGAATCGTGCTACTATGTATTGGACATAAGTCTTACTTAATATTTGCTTATTTGATCTTGTGAGTCTCTCAGAATATAGAAATATAGTTGTCTTGAGTCTTACCCCAAGTACCTTGGTAGGTGAAAAATATTTTCATATTATAAGTCTTTAGACTAAGAAATCTCTTTTTATAGAAGTTCCACTAAAAGTGGTCACCGGGAAATGGGAGTTGGTGGAAACCAAATGTATGGTCGAATAAAAAACCCATCGAAACCAAATAAGTATTGTCGAAGTAAGTCTATCGACGTAAAAGGGTGTCGAATCAAAGTCCGTAAAAGTGTCTCGACCAAAAGTTGTTGATCAAAGTTTAAAGTCTTGAAGTTTTGGTCAAAGTTAGACCAAAAGAAGTTTTGGTCGAAGTTAGATTTGTTGAAGTATTGGTCGAAGATTCGCCCGATGAGAAAAAAAAAGGAGGTTGAATCTCAAAGATAATTTTTTATGACTAAATGGTAAATCAAGTTAATCGTCTCATTCGTAGTTCCCAAGATCTCATATCAGAGCGGCTTTATGAAAGAAACCTTGTCTTAAAAGTAATATTTCTCTAAGAAAAATTAAAAATATCGCTTCCACTTCTTGTGCACACATGTCGAGTTTGCAAACTTCAATATTCATAGAAATGAATTATGAATATTGGTATCTAACAATGATGGTTTTGTTCAGAGGACAAGATCTATGGGAGATACTCTGAAATGGCTATACAGAACCAAGAGACCATGTAGCATATAATAATCTCACACAAACTGAGAAGGATGTCGTGAGAGAATAGAAGAAGAAAAGACAAAAATGCTCTATTGTATATATACCAAGCCATGCATGAAAGCATGCTTCCAAGAGTAGCAACAACAAATACCGCTAGGCAGGAATGACATACATTGGAAACCTCTTTTCAAGACATGGAGAAGGTAAAGACTTCTAAGTTGAAAATTCTTAGAAGAGATTTTGAATCTCTCTCAATTAAAGACATAGAGTGGGTGGACTCATTTTACACTCAAGTTGTTGGTTTGATAAATCAACTGAAATCTCACGAAAATGATATAGAATATAAAAGGGTTGTTGAAAAGTTCTTAGAATCCTTCCCCATAAATTTGTATCCTTGGTCGTGAGCTTGGAAGAAAACAAATACATGTCTTAGTTTACCATTGATGAGATATAATGCTCGCTCATCAATCATGAACATATAATTAACAGATCAAATATATCATTGGAAGGTGTATTTGCATCACACTCATCCATAAGTCATGGAAGAGGAAGGGGGATATATAACTCTATAGGTAGAGGAAGAAGTTTTTCTAGAGGAGGATGTGACAACTGTCCCACAAATATCACTGATAGAGCACATTATCATAGCTTTAGTCAGCCAAGTGGTCATCACGAGGACTTCACTTAGTTAACCTCTCACATAGCATGTGCGATTGTGGGATATTAAAGAATACACTTAATTTCCAGAGATATTGACCCAAACTATTTTTGTTGAAACCCCCTCCCGATACTTAAAACCTCCTCCCCACCCCTTTTTACACCTCAATCCTTATAAACCACCCTACCCACCCCCACCTTAAACCCCTCATCCCGCCAATACCTGCAATATATTGGTTCAATTTTTGATAATCTTAAAACCCACAATATGAACTAACATGATAGGATATTGGTCAACAATTGAAGCCCCCGTGGTGGTCATGGGTTTGAAAAGTCTAAAATTCAATGTCATTATGCATATGAATGCAAGAAGAATCAATATGAACAAGGAAGACAAAGCCAAAATGATTCGACCAACAATAGCACTTTTTTGAGCACAATATTAATGGCATGAGCATCACCAATTGAATGCAATGTTGGCCAAGAGAGTCCACGGGACATATGGTACTTAGATTCAAGATGCAACATTCATATGATTGGTAATTAATTTTTTTTTCATGTAGATAGATGAGTTCAAACTGATGTCACACTTGGAAATAGTTACCAACTTACTGTTTTGGAAAAATGTATGACCGGTATTCTAAGCAAAGAGGGTAAGCAAAAGATTATGCCTAATTTTTATCATGTCGAAGGTCTGAAACACAATTTGTTGAGCATTAGATAACTGATACAAAAAATGTTATAGAGTCTACATGGAGGACAACTATTGTGTGATTAAAGATATAGGTCCAAGCAACAAGATGATAGAAAAAATTCCAATGACAAGCTATCTCTTGTTTCCTTTGAGGATAATTCCAGACATGAAAGGAATGAAAAAATACAAGAGCTTCATTCAAGGGAGAAAGAAAAGAAACATACAAGCATTGTGACAAGAAAGAAACAAACAACGCTGATTTTCAAGTATCATTTGAAAAAGAAGTTCAGGATGAGTCCTAGCTGTGGAATTTTGGATTTGGACATCTGAATTTTGGTGGTTTGAAGCTATTACACATGAAGACTATGGTGAAAACATTTCTATTGATCGAAAAGCTAGAGAGAGTTTGTGAAGGATACATTTTTGGAAATAAACATAGACAAAATTTTCCAGTGGGAAAGTCATATAGAACATGCACACCACTTGAGATTGTGCATTGCGATATTTGTGTCCCAATGAAAAAATCATCCATGGGTGGATGCAATTATTTCCTTACTTTTATTGATGACTACTTAGGAAAAACATGGGTATATTTTTTGAAACATAAATATGATGCATTTAGTTGTTTTCAGCAGATGAAAGAACTTGTGAAAAACCATAGTGGGCACCCCATCAAAATATTAAGTACATCCAAAGGTTATGAATATGTCTTGAATGGATTCTAAAAATTTTGCAAGATCCACAAGCAATTCACTGCATGGCATATAGCTCACCAAAATGGTGTCGCAGAAAGAAAGAACATAACCATTATGGAGATGGTGGGCATCATGATGGTAGTCAAGCATCTTCCAAATCAATATTGGGATAAAGTAGTCACATTTCCTGTATATATTATGAACCAATGTCCGATCAAGAGAGTGAAGAAAAAATTTCCTCAAGAAGCATGGACATGTATGAATCACAATGTTTCTCATTTAAGATGTTTTTGTTGTGTCGCATATGCCCATGTTCCAAATAAGCTGAGAAAGAAACTAGACAACAAGGGACAAAAATGTATTTTTGTTGGTTATTATGAAGGGACAAAATCATACAAGTTTTATGATCCCGTCGCAAGAAAAGTTACCATCCGTCATGATTTTCAATTTGTCGAGAATTAATCATCAGATGGAATCGTCGAGAATAATGTCAAGATTGTGTTGAATGTCGAGCATGATGACATGGCAGAGGAAGTGGTTCAAACACCACATGTAAGTCAAAATGTCATAGCACCGTCGAATCCCACGACACCACAACATGGTTCAACACAAGGAACATTGACACAAGTCGCAGCTCATGCTACATCGACAAGCACACTAAGAGGACAACAAACTCCATCAAGCAGTTCATCAAGCTTGACATCGAAAGATCCAATGAAGACAAGAAGCATGCATGAAATATATGAAGCTCGTACACCAAGGTCATTCTATCTATTTGCATTATTTTCTCAAATAGATGATCCACTAACATTTGAGGAAGCAGTTGAAGAAGAAGTATGTGCATAAGCCATGGATGAATAAATAGAATGCATTGAGAAGAACCAAAAATGGGAGGTCTGGTAGATGTACCAAAAAATAAGGATATAATCAACGTGAAATTTATTTACAATACCATGCAAGATGCTAATGGAAACGTGCAGAATCACAAGGAAAGAATCGTCCCAAGAGGGTTCACAAAGCAACCCGGCATAGAATTCAATGAAACCTTTGCACCAGTCATACGCATGGAAAATGTCATAATAGTTTTGGCCATTGATGCAGAAAATAAATGGCATGTTTGTCACATGGATGTTAAATCAATGTTTTTGAATGACTATATAGAGGAGGAAGTGTATGTAGAACAACCACAATGCTATGAAGTTCCAGGTCAAGAGCACAAAGTGTACAGAATGAAAAAGACACTCTATTGTTTGAGGCAAGCTCCTAGAGCTTGGTACAGTCACAGTGACTCATATCTCACCCAAAATGGATGTCATAGAAATGTGATTGAACTAACGTTGTATACAAAAGTGAATGAGCAAGGTAGCATGTTAATTTCCTTCCTGTATGTAGATGATTTAATTTTTTGTGGTGACTTTGGCATAAAGGATTTTAGAATAGTGATGGGAAGTGAATTTGAAATGACGAATTTGGGGCTTATTAAGTTTTTACTGGGAATTGAAGTCCAACAGCGTGAAAGTGGTATATTCATATCATAGTCAAAGTATGCAAGCGTAATTTTAAAAATATTCATTATGTCTAATTGCAACACATCCCCAACACCAGTAATAGTAGGTTTAAAATTGAGCAAGGATGATGACAGATCAACTGTAGATCCTAACATACTTATTTGCAATCTTATGTAGTTAATAGTTACAAGACTAGAGATTATGTATGGCTTAACTCCGGTCTTAAGATTCATAGAGTCACCAAAAGACTCTCATGGAAAGCTGCTAAAATAATTCTGAGGTATGTAAGTGGCACAAAGGATATTTGTATTATGTATTCAACCTAAGAAAGTTTTAATATCATTGTATAAAGTAACATTCATAATACAGGAAACACATATGATAGGAAGAGCACATCTAGGTAATCATTTAATTTTGGTATAGGTGTTGTGTCATGGATTTTAAAGAAACAATACATTGTAACTCTATCTTCAACAGAAGGAGAGTATGTTGCAACTATAGGGGCTACATGCCAAGCTGTTTGGATAAAGAGAATTTTAAAAGACCTTTCACAGAACTAGCAAGAACAAACAACCATTTTCTACAACAATAGGTCATCCATTGCATTATCAAAGAACCATGCGTTCAAGAAGCGAACCAAGCACATCAACATAAGGTATCATTTCATAAGATAATTGGTGAATAAAAAAGAAATTTGCTTAGAATTATGGAGGCATGCATATTAGCTTGTAGACATCATTACAAATCCATTGGAAACAGATACGTTCTAGTATCTATAAAGTTATATTGGAATGACAAGTTCTAATGAGTGAATTTTGTCATGCACAGAGCAAGTCTTAGATGTGAAACATTTTATAATATTTTGTTTGAAAGTACCTATCTACTCATAACTAAGGGGGAGTGTTGGAAATATTAATTAATCGAAGACTCGTATGAGATCTCAACTCACTCTCTTGTACTCTGTAGTAGGTCAATTTCTGTCAACCACTACGATTGATTCAAAGGTTCACGTCTCTCATTTATAAAGCAGTCGATTTAAATTTTTGAAAATATGTTTTGAGGTAGTTAGTTATTATAGGATTTAATGTTAAGTGAGTATCATCACAGAGAAGCATTTTTTGTCTATGTGTATATATATAAGAAGAAGATCGTAAATCTGAGAGAGAATTGAATAGTGAAGAAGAAGGAAAAACTTTGTGGAGAGTTCACTAGCTCAAGCTCCATGTGTTTTTGAAAAGTGATGAGAGAAAAAGCTTTGTATTAGGTGAAAAATCCTTGTAAATTTCCAAGTTTGTATTTGCGTCAATAGTTCTTTGTTATTTCTTGACAATATATATAAACCCATTTTTTTATGGTTGAATGCATGCTTTATTTAATTGCATATCTTATCCAGAATTCCTTGGGTAAATGTTATTTACATTTACCGTTTAGTGAAAGAAGCAAAGAATCCATAAATATTTCACAGTGTAAAAGATTGATTTTTTGCAATAGAGTGCTTGACATAAGTCTTACTTAATATCTGGTTATATGATATTATTCCTCTACCACAATATAGTTGTGTAGAGGTTTACCCCAAGTTACAGGTCGATGAAAAATGTTTTTCATATTTAACTTTAGCCTAAGAAATTTCTTTTATAAAAGTTCAACTAAAAATGGTTAGGTTGAAGTGCTAGGTCTAAGTGGGAGTTGATCAAAACCAAAAGTGTAGTGGAAATCAGGTAAGTATTTTCGAAGTAAAAATCAATCGAAGTCAAGTAAATGTTTGTCGAGGAAAAATTTTCTGGACAAAGTTTAACATGTCTAAGTTTTGGTCGATGTTAGACCAAATCAAGTTTTGCTCAAAGTTAAACTAGTCGAAATATTGGTCGAAGTTAGACCTGTCGATGTATTGGTTGAAGATTTAGCAGAAGAGGGAAAAAAAAGGAGAAGAGATTTTTTTTTATGAATGAATGGTAACTCAAGTTAACCATCTCACTGGTAGTTCCCAAGAGTAGACATAATATAAATTGGACATCATATATTAATCTACCCTGTATTCCTTTTACATAAGTATTCAATCCGAGAGTTTTCGTTTGGAAGTTGGTTATGCAGTTTTGATGGAAGGCCACCTGCGAATCTATTAATTAGAATGTAGGAAGACTATGTGATTCATTCCTTCATATCCCCAACGTTGAAGAAATGGTTATTTAGCATGGCGCAAAAGTGTGGCTGATTTTTTATCCATCATGGGCAATGCACAAGCTATGGATTCCCCCGCTCGGAAAGGTATGCTTAGACTATGCATGTGGGTTCATCATCTAAATTGATCGCCTTATATTAATCTTCCCTGGGAAATTGATTCCACTTATATTAATCTTCTTTTCAAGAAGAGTTTCATGTTGAAATAGAAGATGTAGCTAGATGGAGGGTTTCGTGCGAATCGCTTAGGTAGAGTGGAGGAAGAATGTGCATTTCTTTCATTCCCGTCTCAATGCTTCTTCACCTTCGATGATCATCGCCACAAGAAAAATTATATGCACTTGATCAATTAAATTTTTTAAGGGTGTGACTTTGTCATATGGCTCCATATGTTCTTACGGGGTTCTTAGTTGTTCCACAGGTAGCTTAAACTGTCGGGATGGCAGTATGATTTTCCCTTTGATTCATGCTCTTTGTTTGTGTCTTAATAAGGCGCTCATCGATGGCCTATCATTAGTCAAGAAAAAAAAATATGCAGCTATTTGACGCTATAACAGCAGTGTAAATAGTAGCATTCGCAAAATCTTGAGGAAACCTTGTTAATCTGGAGTAGTTTTTCCTATACCTATCACATATTTTAGTCATGATATATCAATTCAGTCGAATTTAAAATATATAAGATGATTGTTATTTATAATATATATATATATATATATATATATATATATATAAAAGTTTAATTAGTTCAATTTGTAAACATAAAATGTAATAAGTCTAAAAAATAATAAGTTTAAACATCACGGAATTCTATGTTTTTATTGAATTTTGTTAATCATGCAATTGTATTAATATATAAAATTTTAAATCCAATTTCAGTGTTTTTAAAATGATGAAGGTATAAAATGATTTTTTTTATATATATCAAACTTCTCAATGTATATAGAGTGTAATCAAATAAGAAATATCCATCTCATTATTAAATAATATACCTCTCGTTATTGAAAAAATATACATCTCATTATTAAAACTTTATGAGGGAATACATGCAATGTTTTTGTTAATATGAAAATACATCAAACTAATTAAATGATAGTAGGTATATTTTAATATGGCAAATTTAACAACAAATTGAAAATATAAATTTGTACACACAAATTGGTTCTATATATTAATAATTTTTTCCTCCATAATTTTTAAATTTATAAAAAACTTATGTTTCTTAACTCTATATATAAGGATTTTTAGGTGTAACAAACCCGTAAATTCCATAAAAAAATTGTTTACTATTTATTATTCAATCTTCTCGCCACATGACTCTATTGGTTGAAGCACATTTATTTTCGTCGTTACATATTTTTATTCACATGCATGGATAAGCTTAACTCCATTTATTAATGTTTGAAAGACACTTTTGTGGCTTCTGTTTGGCGTTGACTTCATTTGTAGCGATAACTTAGTTGCAAATTCACCAAGTTGACGTTTAAGTATTGATTATTGTAAAGGTTTGGTTACTTAGGGCATAGCCTAAACCTATGGCTTAGTACTAGTTATGATTATTAGTCCACCCTTGATATGACATTCTTTTCGCAAAGGTGGCTACATAGATGTTTATTAGCTTGATGGATTGTTAAACTATGTTGGGAGCTTGTAATGACCATAAATGTTAAGCCAAGGTTTAAGGCCCTACCTCATGGGATTTATATGACATGGGGAGGATAATTTATAATATAAGGTTTGATATATAATTATAGGTTGGAGACATAAGTGTATGCCAACAATGAAAAATTTAAATGGCCTGTAATAAAATTTAATGCCTTAGTTATGGATGAGAGTTGATAGCGCAACCACGAACATTTAAGGACTTGTCTGAAACGCGTGCTTTTGGACCAAGGTAGATCTCGACCCTCCACTTGTCAATATCTGGTTCAAGGGTTCTCATAAGGTATAACATGGCTTTAAGATGTCGTGAGGGTTTTTTCCACATTCATTTGGTCTGTTTGATTTTTGTTGATGATGCTCGACCGTTCCATGGCTAGGCTGCAACAGTCTTTTCTCTTCATGGCATGGTAATGAAAGTTTATCTTTTGGTATGTAATATTTAGTTGTTTTGAGGTTTTATGAGTGGATTGATGGCAACGTGGCTACCATTTTAGCCTTGACCTTCTTAGATCATCGTAAGGTTAAAATATTAAATTGCTTTCCTTCCTTAGAATTCTAGTAAAGACTTTGCATCCTACAAGGATTGATTTAACATGTAAGAAAATAATGACTTCTTAGCTCAGTCTACAATTCATTTTTTTAAAAGGTTTTATGTGCTCGAACCAGAGTTAACTCTATCGTTTCCTTGCTGCACAGGAAGAGGAAGAAGGGAGAGCCAGGAGGAGCCAACCCCCTCTACGCGTCTTATCAAGGTAAGTTCTTATCTAGATGAATAATTTAAGAAAATCATTCATTCATTATTATTTGGGATTTTTTTTTAACTCTGTCATTTTGTTGATAGGTGAATGAAGGGTAACGGTGAAACATTTTGATAATCTTGCTTCACCCTTACGACCCAAACTCAGAATGCAGGTAATATCCACCAATGCGTTCTCTTTATCTTTCAACATGTTATAGTTTTAAAATAAACAATTTTAACAATGGCTATCTATTAGAGCAGGTTTTTCAAACGATTGGCCTTGCGAGGGTAGTGACATGGTCACTTCCTCTTGTTCCCACTCCTTCTCTCTCTAGAGGTTAGAGATTTACACGAACTCTATTTAATAGAATAATATATAAATAATTTTTTATTTATTTTTGTTATACTAACACCAATAGATCATGTCCATGTGAACACTTGGCGCGACTTGGCTTATGGACTGTACATTCTGATCATCCATCATTCATAAGGTAAGAATCTTATTGTGTTCATTATTAAGTTGGTTTCTTAGTTGCTTTAGTGCATGGTTCCAATGAGTGCTAGGGATTTACAACTGTTTAAGAAAATTCTTAAGATAAATTTTGATTTAAAATCCTTATTGGGCATGAACTTGGATGCTTAGTTTACAATGTGGGCATCACAACCTCACACACTTGAAATGCATGTATTTTTAAAATAGTTATTTGAATGGAGAAAAGACTTTGTGATTTTAGTTTTAGTTTGTGGATTCCAAGGATTGGCTTTATCACCATGATATATTATATAGTTTGGAAAACTTTGTTAAATGTTTAAGATCGTATTTGTGATTTCAATTTTGGGGGAAAATGAACTTGACCCTATGGTGATGTTTCCTAGATTTTAATTCGATTTTATTGTGATTATTATTTCGAAGCTATGATCTCAAATAAAATGATTGTTTATTATACTTAGATATCACGATTATGTTGTTAATTTAACTCTTTATCCATATCAATCTATTTTTGGGGTATGGATTCCCACAAACAGAGCCTATACTCTTGTAGTTGATTATGTTTTTAAAACTTGTAGAGTGATTTATCATTTTTAGATCTTATGGTGTAATGTCTTTAAAAATCCTCAATAAAAAGAAATTATAGGCTAACAAAATACCACAATTCAAGGACATTGTTTAAACCTCTGTAGAATCAAACTTGGTTGACTACTGAACCTAAGTGTCATAAGCTTGTTTTCACTTTATGTGTTTTCTTGTCTGAGGATGATGTGTTTATGTCATGTTCTTCTATTTCTTAGTCGTGTATGTATGGTTGTTCTTCATGTCTACTAGTTGTGTATATTTGTTGACGCTTACGTTATGTTACATTTTACTTTTTATTTTACATGTCTTTAAATTCGTTTATTGTTTTATTCATGAGAGGTTGACTTGTCTTCGTATGTCAAGGGGTGGACTGGCAGGGTTTTATCCCTCGATGGACCACTTGGAAAGGTAAGGATTCCTATTTCTAAGGGACTTACTTAGTTCGTCATGAACTAATGCAGGATCCTATTCTTGTGCAGGTCATTTCATCAATGAACTCTATATATGACCATGGAAAATAAAAACATCTTACAACAATACATCTTCAATACACTATTCATGTTTAAAGCTCGGTGAGAATAGGACTAAATTCCTAGGCCTAACTGTACCTAAGTTTTATACGGTTCATAAGAGATTAATTTATATGTATGTTGTATAAACTTTATGGTATGCATTTATATGTTAAGGTTTACAACTTAATGGCCTTGTAAAATATTCTTGGGGAACTATATAGTAAGAGTGTTTAGGGCTTATGGAATATTCCATATGCCATTGAAAACCTTGAATTAACATGGAAATTGTGGTTTTTATGGCTTGAAATTCGAGGTGGTGAACTATGGATTCACGTCGTGAGGAAAACTATAGAGTTGTGAGTTTAGATTTGATGCATAATGGTGGATTGAGTGGCAACTTAAATGCTTCTATGGAAGCGCAGGAAGAATTCATCAAGCGCTGGTTAGGGTTGGAAATGGATTCTTTTTGTCTTTCCCTAGTGTTGGTTTGTGGGTCTTAATCCTTCGGGAGCATTACAACCTTGCTCGGCCCTTGTGTGGATACGTAGCCTGTATTTGTATTTATAATATGGCCTATGCAATTGATGTAAAGAACGTAGTTCTGTTTTGTTTGAAATGTTGGTTTATAATGAATTTCTTTTGGGAAACCTCAGAGGAAAAACCCTTACTATATAATTCACAATGTTTTCATTTTGATTATTATTAATGGTGCATACAACACTCGATCGTGGGTTGTTTAATGTATTAGATTTGTGATTTGAATAGTCTTGGGTTTGGGCATCTCATAGGGTTCTATGATGGATGCATTTCGATTAAAAGAACACGGGTGTAAGGATTGGTCTTATTAATGTGAAATTATGGTTTTATCAACGAGATTCCACTAGTGCGATGCACAGGGAGTGACTCTGTCTCGTTAAATCCGTTTATGTAATTAGTTGGTTTTGATTCTCTATTTATCGTTTTAGTTATTGATATAAATCTATGTATTGACCTACAACCAACCCATCACGGTTTCAATGGTTGGGTTGGGTTAATAAAACTTTAACAATGTTTAATGTTTTCGTAGCATGGATTTATAATGTTTGTTTAAGGGTTTTGATATGATTTTTTGATATTATATTTATGGTTTAATTATTTATGTGGAGAATAATAGGATACTTGCTCGAAATATAAAATATCCCATCATTTTTATTTTATGTTGAGAGTTTGACTTTAATAGTTTTTAAGAGATTCGAGATATGGTTTATTTATTTCTTTTAGTATGTAGTTTATTAATTAGTTAAAATGTTTAGACATAGTTTTAATTTCTGGAACTTGGAGATTGGATCTCTAGTGTGTATGGTTATAATTTTGCAAAGGGTTTGTTTTAATTCATTTTCTAGTTTACATTTAAAGTTTGCATAGAAAATCAAAAGCTAGTTTGTTTGAATAACTAGAGTTTTAAAATCTAAGATATGCATGTATGATGATAAAAAGAATAAGATTGAAAGAATATAAAGTATATTTTCCTAGGGCTTATATACAAATATTTTAGGATGTAAAGCTCTATAAACAAAAGGAAAACCTAGCTGAAGGAACATATAATATACATATTTTCATTGAAGATTATAAACCCTACTTTAATGAATTCTGTAAGAACTATAGAGAAGGTAGAAACCCTCATACCTACAATTTTTAGTTTATTTAATGGCTAGAACCCTGCACACTCAAGTCCACAGAATTAATAAGAACATAGAAAATGTTGACCTGAGATCTGTCAATCGAATAACTTGGGAAGTACCACATTCAACCTAACCATGACCTGGAACCATTCTTGGTTTCAATTTGGATCCCCTTGAGCTTGTTCCAACATGCAAGTAGTGTAGAGGTCCTAAAGGTAAGGCTTCCCTATCTGGAATATCAGGTTCTATACTAGATTGCTTTCTTTTTCGAAAAAATACTCTCCCAAAACTCTTAGCAGAATAATGATCAGATATAATAGAATGAGATCCACATGCCTTTCTTTGGATTAGGTATTTATAGACAATCTTTAGGAAAAATGATAGTTAAATTTGAGTTCAATCAATAATCATTTATTTTCTTAAAATAATATTTTACTTAATTTAAGTGAAATTAATAATTACTTAACTTAACATAAGAACTCTTTGAATAGCTCCTATTCTGACTATTTTAGGTATTAAATATTTCATTAATTATTTTAGTAAATAATAATACGTAGATCATTTAGTTATTATTTATTAATACACTATATGCTTATGCTTTTATTCATAACATATATCAGCTATACATACATACATACATACATACATACATACATACATACATACATATATATATATATCATTGTTAACATGTTTAATTTCGGTATCATATACCGTGATCCCAAATCACATGGTACCTTCTTTAGCTTATAATCATTTCTTTTATTAAGGCCTTCATGTAGGGTTGGTAAACTAAGTTAGGCAGCTCTAAACCTCCTTGCATGTTAGATTACCTCCTATATGGTGGTAGTTCTTCTGTTCTTAATGAGAAACAAAAATTCAAATTTTCATTTAATCAATTTAAAAATAAGTAAGATGAGGTCAATTTTTTATCAGATTCATTTTCACACAACATAATTAATTTTTAGTAACACCTAGCATTATTCAAAGCCCGTACTCAACTCTAAAAAACAAGAAGTTACATTTTTAGTGCATTCCCAGATCCTCTCACTCAACACTAATGCTAAACTGTACTTGTATACTACACCTATGAATACAATGGGAAAGGATCCGATGTTCCATAACTTATGCTCAACATCAATTTGGAATGCTCCATGGCTTATGCCAAACACTTCCAATTCTTATCTTTTCATGTGCTTCAGATCTTTTTGCTCAACACAAACATTTCATAACTCATGTGCTCTAGAGATGACGCTCAACACAAACATCTCATGTGTTTTAGATCTCTCAGTCAACACAAACATTAAATACTCATGTGCTTCAGGGCCCTCGCTGAACACAATCATCAAATCACTCATGTGCTTCAGAGCTCGAACTCAACCCAAACATCAAATCAATCATGTTCTCTAGATCTTGCGCTCAACACAAACATAAAATCACTCATATTCTCTAGAGATTGCACTCAACGCAAACATTAATAAATCCTGTGCTCTAGGGTCCACACCCAACACATGCAATCGCATATATGTTAAAATAAAGTATATGCATGTAAGCCTCTTTCATGGTGGCTTCATTCTTGAAAGTATCCTCATCAGCTTCAAAGTGATTCTATTGCACTTTCAACTGGACTATGGTGTGCCTCCTGAGCTGCACATCTCCCTTACCCAGTATGTGAAGGGGTTCAGGTAGAAACTCCCCTTTAGGTTCCACTTGTAACAAGGATTGGTCAATAACATGTTTAGTATCATATACATATTTCTTCAACAAGGATGCATGGAAAATATTATGAACCTTTATATGAGGAGGTAAAGATAATTCATATGCCACTGGCCCTCTCTTAGCTAGTATCTCAAAGGGTTCGCAAAGTCTTGGTGCCAACTTTCTACACCTTCCCAAGCTCAATGAGATTCTCTTTGCTTTTAATTTTAAGTAGACATGTTCATCGATCTGATAATTTTTATCTTTCCTTTTCTTATCTGCGTAACTCTTCTAGCGGTATTGTGTCTCTTAAGGTTTTGTTGGGCCTTGGTGACCAATTGTTCAAATTTATTCAGTAAATTAGGCCCTAACATGAGCCGGTCCACCGAGCTATTCCAAGTAATCGGTGTTCTACACTTTTGACCATAGAGTACCTCGAAGGGACTCATCTTGGGGGAAGTATGATATCCGTTGTTATACATAAATTCTGTGAGATGCAGATAATCCTCCCACTTGGTCTTGGTTTTCATAACATACATCCTAAGCATGTTTTCTCAA
Organism: Pseudotsuga menziesii; assembly: GCA_001517045.1. Taxonomy (NCBI): domain Eukaryota; kingdom Viridiplantae; phylum Streptophyta; class Pinopsida; order Pinales; family Pinaceae; genus Pseudotsuga; species Pseudotsuga menziesii. The sequence continues at coordinate 284,829 of LPNX010183179.1, forward strand.
ATTTGGTTTACCCATTTTGTCTATCCGTTTGTCTACCCATGGTATGTAGTACTAAATTTTAAATGCATCTCTAATTCGGAGAATAAGGATCTCCAAAATCTTCTGGTAAAATTTGTGTCTTGATCTGAGTTGATTTCCTTGGGTATCCCATGCAATCTATATATCTCCTTTAAGAAGATGTCAAGAATGTGAATTGCCTTATAGGTTGAATTTATTGGGATGAAGTATTCCTCTTTTGATAACTTGTCAACTAATACATAGGTTACAAAGGTCGAATCATTTTGCTTGTTTCTCTTTGGTAGACCCGTAATAAAATCTATACTAATGACGTACCACACCCATTCCGAAATGGGTAACGATTGCAGCAATCCTGAAGGATGTTCGTGCTCATCTTTGACTACTTGAAATTCTTGATATTTTGCCATAAACAACGCTATGTCAGCCTTTAACTTAGGCTAGAAAAAGTGTTTCTTTACTGTAGATATCATCTTTTGATATCCTAGATGCTTCGAGTTGGGTTTTCAATGAAATTCTGTGAGGATGTTGGACCTAATGTCCCCTCCTTTTGGAACATACAATATTTCCTTGGACCATGATAGTCTGGTCTCATCTACCTTATACTCTTTTTGTTCTTGAAACAACATATCCTCTTAGACTTTCTTGAGGATTTTAACATAGAAACATTCAACTCTGATTTTCATTCTAATCCTCTCGTGCAAATATGAATTGGTTTGACTTAAAGTTACCTCATATAACGTATGAGCTCATCGACTTAAAGCATAAACAATTTTGTTTTCCTTTCCCTTTTTATACTTTAACTTGAAATGGTACTTGCTAAGGAAGGATAACCATCTAGAGTTCCTAGAATTTAGATCTAACTGATCAAATAAATACTTCAGACTCATGTTGTCTTTACTTAGAATAAATTTCTTCACCATGATGTAGTGCCTCAACAAATTCAAGGCGTGGATAATGGTTGTTAACTCAAGATCGTGGGTGGGATAGTTTTTCTCGTGTTCCTTTAAATTCCATGATTCATAACAGATTGCATAATAGTTCTACAGGAGGACTCCTCTAAGTCCTTCCTTGATGGTGTTCATGCAAACAATGAAATCCCCATTGGGATCCACAATTCGTAGTTTCAGTGCAGTCATGAAAAGCATTTTAAGCTTCTCAAAACTTTCCTCACACTTGGTCGTCCATAAGAACTTGTTTACCTTCTTTTCCAAAGTGGTCATTGGACAAGTAGTAAATGGATAATCCCAAAAAATACCTAATGTCAGTGATACTAGCAGGGGTAGGCCAATCCTTTATGGATTTAATATTTTTTGGGTCAATGACTATCCCCTTCTTAGGAGATGATGTGACATAGGTACTATATTTGTGGTTTGTAAAGATCACTTTTACTAAACTTAGAGTAAATATGGTGTTCCCGTAACACTTGTAGTATCATACATAAATGACCCTCATGTTTTGATGCACTCTTAGAGTAAACCAGGATGTCGTCTATAAAGACTAATGCAAATTTATCTAGATATTTACTGAAGATATTGTTCATCATACATATAAAATTTGTAGGTGCATTGGTCAACCTAAATGGAATTACTACAAACTCTTAGTGAATGTATCATGTACAAAAGGCCATTTTATGAATATCTTCATCGCAGATCCATACCTGATGGTAACCAAACCATAGGTAAATCTTTGAAAAGATATTGGCTCCTCCGACTTGATTGAATAAGTCATCAACCCTAGGGAGTGGGTAATAGTTATTAATGGTCATCTTGTTAAGTTGGTGGTAATCGATGGACATTTGCATCGTATCGTCCTTATTTTCTACGAAAATTATAGGTGCTCCCCAAGGGGACACACTAGGTCATGTATAACCCTTCCCAACCAACTCCTGAACTACAACTTGAGCTCCACCAAATCCAGTGCGCTCATGTAGTATGGTGCTTTCAAAGCCGAAACTGAACATGGTGTCAGTTCTATGGAAAAATATAAGTCTTCTTTCGGTGGTAAACCTAGTATTTCCTCAAAAAATACATCCGTAAATTCTACAAGAACTGGAAATTCCTCGATGTGCTTCTCTCACTCATCTTTTACATCCTCGATGTTCACTACAAATAGTTTGCAACCTTTCCTATTTCATTTCTTAACTTATAAGGTAGATACCTACCTAACGAAAACCTTCTTAGGTATGTCTTGCATATTTTTTTGATTCCCTTGGCTATCTGTGCACAAGATTGACTTATGTAGATAATCAACCATGGCATGGTGATGTGCCAACCAGTCCATGCCGATAAGTACATCATACAATCCTAAGGGTAAAATATTCAAATTTATCCTAGCATAGAAACTATTCAAGCTTACTTCACAATCTCTAACTATTTCAAAAACCTTTCGTTTCGTACCCATGGATAACTATACTAGCCATGGTTTCTCATGTTTAACTTTTTCTGGTTTATATAACTCAAAAATTTTAGATGATACATAGCTTCATCAAGCACCAGGGTCAATCAAAATTGAAATAGAAGTATTTGAAACCTTACCTTCTATTTTGACCATAGTAGCCTAATGGTCTGCCTACAAGCCATCCAAGGATGCATAAATCCTTTGTGTGCTAGCTATGTCCTCTACCATTGGATCTTAATGTAGATTGTGTAAGACTCCATTAGTATTTTTTTACAATCTCAAGAATAATGGGGCCCTTAGAATTTTCAACATTTGATTTGCAGCGGGGAAAAACTGCCTCCCCCATTTCCTGCTGGTCTATTGGCATTTGGTGCTAGTACATTTGGATTTGTACCTATATTGTTGAAGTTCTTATTGACTGGAAAACTATTATTCTTTTTTCTATAAGGTGATGGGTTGAAACCCGTTTTGCGGTTTTCCTAGAAGGCTCTAGACCTATCCCAAGTTTTGTTGGTGTTTTCTTGCCTAAGTTTTCCATGCTCATAGTAAAGCATAGATTTGTGTAGGGTAATGTCCAGAGTTTTAGGCATGTCAAATTAAATTCCGTCTCAAAAATTGGGAGGAAGGCATCCCAAAAATAGTTGTATTTTCATTTTCTCATCCTTTATGTAAGGTGTGTAATGTAACAGATCCAAAAATATGTTAATGAAAGCATCCATGGTCATGGAACCCTTTTTAAACTCGTGAATTTCTTTCACCTTCCTGTCGAAGAATCTTTCGGACATGTATTTCTTGTGAAAAACTCTACGAAAGTTACTCCATAAAATTTCTTTTTCCACATCTTTTTGGTATGTTTTAGGTCTCTCCACCTTCTAGCTGCTTTTCCATTTAAATTATAGATGGCTAGATGGGATTTCATCTCACTAGAGTAGTTATCTACTCGGAAGTATTTTCTCATACCTAGAAGCCACTCTTCAACTTTCTCCCCAAAGTTCATCTTTCCTTCATGGGTTGAGGCTCTTATATTTCTGAACTCTCCTTGGAGGTTTCCATCATTCCTGTATTTCTTTTTGAAAGGAGAAAGGGAATTATCACTAGAAAAGCCATGATAATATATTTTTGCAGGTTTAGGTGTGTGTTCTTTTCCTTCTTCTTTTGGGTTGTTGGCTCGTTTATGATAAAAATATTTCTTGAATTTTTTGGTTGAATGAGTAGGAATTCCATGCAGGATTCCTCCCGTCATGTTTTGAACTAAAGCTTCATCAATAGCTTGCTTCTCTTTTCTTTCATTCATATTATCATATTTCAAAATATTTAAGTCTCCTTATAGACTTTGTATGGTTTTCAGTATGTCAGAATTTAATTCGACCACTAGTTCATCTTCTCATGTGGGGGTATTCAGTTTTCCTTGCTGGATGTTGTCTTGTTTTGTCTTCATGATCTGAACTGCTCCTGAATCCTACAATTTAAAATATTTAATAATAAATAATTTGTTGTTAGTTAAAAAAATTTCAAATATTATTTATTTATGCAACGAATGTTTGGTAATTCTCATTAGGTCTCTTATTGTTTGAATCTGGGCTTTGATACCACTTGTAATGTCCATAAAAATTGTAAATAAAAAAATATTGTAGGCTAAAAAAAGACTACAATTCAAGCATATAGTTTAAACTTTTGCGGAATAAAACGTGGTTGACTAGTAAACCTAAGTGTCCTAAGCTTGTTTTCCCTCTATGTATTTTCCTTTCTGAGGATTATGTGTTTATGTGATGTTGATCTGTTACTTATTCTTGTCTCTATGGTTATTCTAACTACCTACTAGTTGCAGATATTTGTCGACACTTATGATATGTGCCATTTTACTTTTATTTTACATGTCTTTAAATTCATTTATGTTTTTATTCATTAGAGGATGACTTTCCTTCGTATGTCAAGGGGTGGAGTGGCGAGGTTTTATCCCTTGAGGGACCACTCAGAAAGGTAAGTACTCATCTTTCTAAGGGGCTTATTTCATTTCTTCTAAACTAATGCAAGATCCTTTTCTTTTGCTGGTCATTTCATCGATGAACTCTCTCTATGCCATTGGAAAATAAAAACATCCTACAACACTACATCTTCACTACACTATTCCTGTTTAATGATTCGTGAGAAGAGGACTAAAGTCCTAGGACTAACTGTACCTAAGTACTAATTTTATAAAGTTCGTAAGAGATTAATTTATATGGATGTTGTATAAAATTTATGGTATGCATTTATATGTTAAGGTTTATACCTTAATGGCCTTGTAATATATGCTTGGGGAACTATATAGTAAGAGGTTTTAGGGTTTATGGAATATTTCATATGCCATCAAAAACATTGTATTAACATGGAAATTATGGGTTTTATGGTCTAACATTAGAGGTGATGAACTATGGATTCACGTCATGAGAAAAACTATAGAGCTGTGGGTTTCAATTTGATGCATAGTGCTGGAGAGGGTGGCAAATTAAATGCTTCTAGGGAAGTGTGGAAAGAATTACTCAAGAGCTATTTAGGGTTAGAAATGGATTCATTTGGTCTTTCATTACAGTTGGTTTGGGGGTCTTATGCCTTCAGGAGCCATGCTGTGCAACTCAACAGCCTGCCCACTATCTCATGGTAAGCCATGTCAATGGTCTGCATCTTATAATGTTTTTTTTTTATTTCCTTTTATAGATTGTATACTCCTGATAGCGTTTATGTTGTTCATACAGGTAATAGACTGTAGGTCATTCATAAATTATAGGTGGCGCCATAGGTTTCCTATGCAACCATTATTCAGGTAAGCCCTGAAATCAACAAGGCACTTACCACTGTCTGTTTGGTTTTGACATAGATTCAAACTCCGAGTGGGGAAATGTATCACTGTGTAGTTTCATGGTTGTGGTTTGATAGTTAATGTGCATCCAATGGATGCGACTATGTAGTCTTTCCCATGGCTCTGTAAATGTTTGGGAAATAAAAGTTTTGACTGTCTAAATATCGTTTTGGCTCTATGTATAAATTCATTGTTTTTTTGGCAATGTTCTGTAAGGGTATTATTTACTTTTAATGGAAAATCTATTTTTAACTTAATGGTGTGTTTCGTTTGATTACAGTTCCTATGCTTGCAATGGCACCATGGATAGTTGAATGTGTATTTAATGCAATGTATTTTTATAGCACTAGATTCATGGATGCATGAACTTATTTAATGTTGTGGTTGGGTAATTACCTTACAGTCATGAGCATTGCAGCTTGGCTTGGCCCTTGGGTGGATACACATTCTGTATTTGTATTTATAATATGGATTGTGTAATTGATGTAAAGAGTGTAGCTCTATTTGGTTTGAACCATTGGTTTATAATGAATTTATTTTGGGCATCCTGAGAGGGGAAACCCTTACTGTAAAATTCACAACGTTTTTCATTGTTTTATTATTAATGGTTCCTACAACACTTGATCATGGGTTGTTTAATGTATTATATTTGTTGTTTGAATATTCTTGTGTTTTGAATCTAACAAGATTCGATCCTGGATGCATTTCTATTAAAATAATAGGGGTGCAAGGATTGGTTTTGATAATGTGAGATTATGGTTTTATCAACGAGATTCCACTAGCGTGAAGCACAAATAATGAATCTGTATTGTTAAATTAGTTTATGTAATTAGTTAGTTTTGTTTCTTTGTTTATAGTTTTAGTTATTGATATGAATGTATGTATTGAACTACAACCAAACCTTCATGGTTTCGATGGCTGGGATGGGTTAATAAAACTTTAACATTGTTTAATGTTTTCGTAGAATGGATTTATAATGTTTGTTTAAGGGTTTTGATATGACGTTTATGGTTTAATTGTTTATGTGGAAAAAAGTAGCATACTTGCTGGCAATATGAAATTTGCCATCGCTTTTTATTTTATGTTGGGAGTTTTATTTTAAAAGTTTTGAAGAGATTCGAGCTATGGTTTATTTTTTTTTTAGTATGTAGTTTAATAATTAGTTAAAATGTTTGGACATACTTTTAATTTCCAAAACTCAGATATTTGATCTCTGGTTTGTGTAGTTATAGTTATAATTATGTAAAGGGAACTTGTGTTAATGAATTCTCTGGTTTACATTTAAAGTTTGTGTAGAAAATCAAAATCTAGTTTATTTGAATAACTAGAGTTTTAAAATCTAAGATATCCATGAATGACCATAAAAATAATAATACTGAAAGAATATAAAATATATTTTCCTATCGTTTATATACAAATAGTTCAGGCTATAAGCCTCTGTAAACAAAACGAAAACCTAGCTGAAGAAACATATAATATACATATTTTCATTCAAGATTATAAACCCTACTTCAATATAATCTGTAAGATCTGTAGAGAAGTTAGAAACCCTCATACCTGCAATTTGTAGTTTATTAAATGGCTAGAAACCTGCACACTTAAGCACACATCATTAATAAGAATATAGACAATTCTAACCTAAGACATGTCAACCGAATAACTTGGGAACTACCATGTTCCACCCAACCATGACCAGAAACCATTCCTGGTTTCAATCCGGATCCCTTCGAGCTGGTTCAAACATGCTAGTAGTCTACAAATCATAAAGGTAAGGCTTCCCTAACTGGAATATGAGGTTCTGTACTAGATTGATTTCCTTTTTGGAAAAATGCTCTCCCAAAACTCTTAGGAGAATAATGATCAGGTAGAATGGAATGAGATATCCACACCTTTATTTGGATTTGGTCTTTATATAAAATATTTAGGAAAAAACACACTTAAATTTTAGTTAGATCAAGAATAATTTATTTTCTTGAAATAATTTTTTTTTTAAATTTAAGTGAAATTAATATTTATTTAACTTAACTTAGGAACTCTTTGATTAGTTCCTATTCCAACTCTTTTAGTTATTTTAGTAAATAATAATACACAGATCATTTAGTTATTATTTATTAATACATATTATTACTCTTTTATTCTTAATATATATAATCTATATATATGTACATATATCATTGTTAACATTTTTACTTTGGGTATCATATAACAAATCCAAAATCACATGGTACCTTCATTAGCTTATAATCATTTCTTTTATTAAGGCCTTAAAGTAGGGTTGTTCAAATAAGTTAGATGGCTCTAAACCTCCTTGCATGTTGGATTACCTCATATATCATGGTCATTCTTCAGTACTTGATGAAAAACAGAGATTCAAAATTTTCATTTAATCAACATAAAAATAAGTAACATGAGCTCGATGTTTTATTAGATTCGTTTTCACTCAATATAATTAATTTTCAATAAATACTACCATTATTCAGAGCACATACTCAATGCTAAAAAATAGGGAGTTACAATTTTAGTGCAATTCTAGAGCCTCTTGCTCAACAGTAATGCTAGGATGTACTTGTATAATACACCTAGGGTTACAATGACCAAGGATCCTATGTTCCAGAGCTTATGCTCAACATCAATTTGGAATGCTCCAGGGCTTATGCCCAATAATTCCAATTCTTATCTTTTCATGGGCTTAATATTTTTCTGCTCAACACAAACGTTTCATAACTCATGTGCTCCAGAGCTGATGCTCAAAACAAACATCAAATACTCATGTGCTTCAGAGCTCTCGCTCAAAAAAAACATCAAATACTCATGTGCTTCAGAGCTCTCGCTCAACACGATCATCAAATCACTCATGTGCTTTAGAGCTCGCACTCAACACAAACATCAAATCACTCATGTTCTCCAGAACTTGTTCTCAACACAAACATACAATCACTCATGTGCTCGAGATATTGTGCTCAACATAAATATCAATCAATCACATGCTTCAGGGTCCACACCCAACAGATGCAATCACTTATATAAATAAAACATATGGCATTTGGATTACTCCCAACCTATCAAAAAATCATCATACTGATGTGCAGTGGGGTCTTATGCCCAATATACAAAACACAAACATCAAAGCAACATCACATGTAATGGGACTCATGCCCATAAGTGATAGGTCAAAATTTGGGATATTACATACAGTGTATTTTGATTATCATATATGATATTAATTTGGTAATAAAATTATTCCGCGTTTTAGCTAGATTTCATTATTGTTGAGTTTAAAATGCAAGGCATTTATTTACTTAGCTAAGATCCATACTGTGATTTACCTCAAAAACCAACTACGTCTTATTTGATTTATTTAAGTGATTGTCTTTAGAAAGGATTCATTTTCTTCATGTCTAGTTTATTTTTATTATTCTGAATATAAATCCCTTGGGTTGCACTCAATATGTCTATGATTAGTTTTTTTGTAGTAGTTTAATTCACTGTAATTCCTTCATTCAATTCTTTTATGTATTAATATGTTTATATCTTTCCTAGACTCGGTGTGAACACCAAAAAAATATATTATGTATAATAAGACATGCGTATTGATTTTAAACAAAGATAGAATATGTGAGGATGCCTTCGGCTCCTAAAATAAAATATTTGGTATATTCTTACTTAGATCTGTTTTCTTAATTAGTTATATAATCATTTTTAAATAAAGCATTAGAAAAAGTAATCTAGATGTACATAGATATAGATAATATCTCTCATTTCCTACACTTTGTAAATAAATAACAACTTATACTAATAGCATATTATTGAAAGAGATAAAACGATCAAGATTAGACACATATTATAATTCTCAATTTAAAAACACATTTAGAATTAAAATCTAGGCCCGGGATATAATTATCAGTACTAAACAATTAAGAAATTTAGTAAGGAACATGTCACCACTATCAGTAAAACATAACTGAAGTTGTTGTTCCTCCCAACCAACTTGTAAAGAAAAAAAGTATTACTTGCTCCAGAACTCCCAAGCATGTTTTATGAGCCACAAGGGAAATTTTTTTATCAATATTCCATCTCTTTGCATCAATAGTTTCCATCCATCGCCAACCTCCTGCTTATTTGATGGACATACTATTTTATAGTATTTTTCCTAGGACTTGGTCATTTAAGAGCATCCTTCTTTTTAGCAATCCATAATGAGTCTTGGCCTGGTTTTGGGGAATATGCCTCCTGCATCACCTGAGTTCTCACTCAGACTCTTTCACCTTTTATCATTTCCCCTTCTCGGTCAGCAAACACTCTTTCGAAAACTACTTTAGTTATGTTTTTGAGTCGAATAATTATTTTCTCACGCAATGAATTCAGGTCCAAAAGACTTGGTAAATGAGATAAGCCATAAGGCAAGTATATATTTATGATAATATAAGAGATGATATGTTACAATGGTGGCTTGGCCTTAACTATGGCTTGGGCATTTGAAATGAGAAGATTCCTCATTTCATAACCTAACTTAGTTAACTTAATTATTTATTTATTATCTTATTTTATGTCATTGCCACTCTCTTCGAAAGGCTTTGTCCTCAAAGCCTTGTAATGTTGTCATGTCATTCTTTGATCTGTCGTGGCTGATGAAAGATGTTGATACGAACTGCTAAGTCTAGAGCATAACTTTCAATATGTGGATGGGCCAATCCATCCTAAACTGATTTGGTGTTGACTGTTGGGATTCCCTACTGATTTGTCGTTAGGAGCTTTGATCATATTAGTATCATTATCTTTTGGCATTTCCCACTTTTTTGAATTTCAGTTTTTACGGTTGGGGTGTTGATAGGGAATTTTCACAATGTCATTTTCTTTTATGAGTATCACTTTTTTAGCATTGATCTCAGTTAGAAGTTGTATTTTTGTCCCTTGAGGTTTTAAGGTTTCCTTCTGTATCTTTTCCAACTGCACGTAATCATTTTGAAAGTTCTTAATTACTTGTACTTGCAATTTTTTGTCATCTTTATACTTCTTAAGTTGTTCCTTAAGATATTTGTTATGAATTCTGATGCAATTATTTTCTTCCTGATTGTCTAGAAGTTTCCCTTCAATTTCTTCCATAGATTGTTCTGTCTTCTGACTATTTTTCAACTTCTTAATTTTTGCGACTAGTGTTTTGTTATGATTCCTTAATCTGAAAATTTCTTTAGAATTGTTGGAGAGTGTTTTATTACTTTTTGCGATCTCTAACTTAAGATTTTTTTTAGAGTCGTCATTTTGTTGTTGAAGAACTTTTATCTATTGTTGATACTGGTCGACCACTGATTCTTGATTTTCTAATTTATGTTGTATCTGCGTTAGTGCTTCATACTTTTCACTAACGATTTTAATCCCTGATTAAAATCATTTTCCTCATAGCATTTTAATTATTGAATATTAATAATAATCCATTGCATTCATTTTGAAATTATTCTTAAAAAATTATTCCAAATAATAAATAATTAATAATAGTTTTTGTGTATTACATACACCTCTCGTTAAAGAATAACACTGTCCTTGGTGTTATTATTTATTTGTATCATTACTCCATTATTTCATCTTGAAATAGAGCTAGATATTCCTCCCGCATATTACTTTCCAGTTCCCAAGTGGACTCCTCTAGACTAAGGTGATTCCATTGTACCTTGATTTATCTGATAGTACGGTTCAAGAGTAAAAGTTCTCTCCTATTGAGAATACGTTCCCAAGTGGACTCCTATAGACTAAGGTGATTCCATTGTAGCTTTATTTATCTGATAGTATGGTTTGAGAGTAAAATTTCTCTCCTATGGAGAATACGTTCCTGTTCCACTTGAAACTCTCCTTCAGGTTCCACCAGTATAAAAATTTATCAAATCACATGAGTAGCATCATGAACGCATTTCTTTAAAAGTGAAACATGAAAAACATTATTTACTTTTATTATAGGGGGTACTGCTATATGGTATACCACTAGTCCAATCCTTGCCAAAATTTCAAAAGGTCCACAATACCTGGCACCAATTTTGAATATTTATCAATCTCAAAGAGCTTTTCTTGGGTTTTACCTTTGCATAAACATGTTCTCCTACCTGGAAATCTCACAGAGTTATTTTTAATCTAGCATAACTCTTTTTTCTATCCTAGGAAACCTTCAACTTATGTTGTACCTATTTCACTGTTAGTTTTGTATATTATAATACATTAGTTCCTAACATTAATCTGTTGATAGGACTACTCCATGATGTTGGAGTATTACACTTTTATAAATATAGAATCTCAAATGGACTTAATCTAGTTGAAACTTGGAAGTGATTGTTATACACAAATTATACTAAATGTAAGTAATGTTCCCACTTACATGGTTTTTCCATTACATAAATTCTAAGCATGTCTTATAAAATATGATTTACTCTTTTAGTTTATCTGTTGGTCTGCAGATGATATGCGGTGCTAAAATTTAGCTATGTGCCTAATGCTTTAAATAAATATTTCCAAATATTTCCTATGAATTCTTCATCTCGATATGAGATACCTTAGGTACACCGTGCAACCTGAAAAATTTCTATCATAAATATATCAACAATGTTAATATCCTTAAAAGTATACTTTATCGAAATAAAGTGAGTTTCATTACTTGGTTTATCCACTAAGACCATGATTAAGTCATGTTGTCTAATGATTCTTAAGCAAGCAAGTTATAGTCCATGATGATAATTTCCCATTTCCATTATGGAATGGGTGATGGTTGTAATAATCCTGTTGGATGATGGTGTTTATATTTTACCTATTGATATTCCATGTAGAATGCTAAATATTCGGCTACTTCTTTTTTTGTATTAGGCCAAAAGAAATATTTTATTTTAATGGTAATCATTTTATGATATCCAAGATGTCTTGAATAAGGTCGTTTATGTAATTAATCCATGATAATTAATTTAATATCCTCTGATATTGGTATACATAATCTACCTTTAGATAGTAATAACCCTCTTCCACTCACACTAAGATCTTTTTTTACTTGATTCATTTCATTTTCTGTGGTGTTTTCCTTTAGTTTTTTATATTCCTTGTCAAAATTTCCTTCATCTAAATTTTTGTTTTCTAAATTTGATTCATAGTTGATGCTTACATACAACAAGTTTGCATGATGAATTAAGTCGTACGAAACATGATTCTCTTTTCCTTTTATATGTTTTATTTCAAAATCATATTCACTTGAAATGATAGCCAACTAGCTTATCTAGCGTTAATATTATGTTTATGGAATAAGTATTTTAGACTTATATTATCCTACATTATTAAGAATCTTCTTTCGATGAGGTAGTATCACTAGGATTTTAGTGCATGTGTGATAGAAGCTAATTTTAGGTCATGAATAGCATAATTATGCTCATTTTCTTTTAACTTTCTAGACTCATACGCTACACCATAGTTTTCTTGAATTAGTACTCCACTTAGACCTTCCTTACATGCGTATGTATATATAAAAAAAAAATTAAAAGGATTAGCAATTTTTAAAATAGGGGTTTTGGTTAACATGTGTTTTAATTTATTAAAACTCTCATTAGATATTTCGCTCCAATAAAATTTCTTTCCTTTCTTTTGTAATGAAGTTATATGGTATGTTGTCTTAGAAAATACTTCAATGTATTTTTGGCACTAGCAAGTAATCCCCATGAATTATCTTATATCGCTTACATTATTTGGAACAAGCCATTCATTGATAGCCTTAATTTGATAGATATTGGAGTATATTGCATCCTTATACACCATTTTCCTAGATAATGAATTCTATCTCTAAATAAGTCAGACTTGATAAATGTAGCAAACAATTATTGTTCCCTTAACACTTGTAATATTATTTTAAAGTGTTCTTCATGCTCTGGTTTATTTTTAGAATAGATTGATATGTCTTTGATAAATTCAACTAATAATTTATCTAAGAATTTATTCAATATACTATTCATTAAAAAGATTAAAAGTTTTGGGGAGTTTGTTAACCCATTGGGAATTATGAAAACCTCATAAATACTATATTTGGTTCTTAAAGCAGTTATAAAGATGTCTTTGTCCTTCATCTACACTTGATGGTATCCAGATCTTAATTCTATTTTTGAAAAGATTGCTTCCCCTCAAAATTGATCAAATAGATCGCCAATCGGAGGCAAAGGATATAAATTTTTAATTGTCACTTTGTTTAAATGTCTATAATCTATACAGAATCATAGAGTGCCATCCTTTTTCTTTACAAATAAAACAGTTTCTCCCTAAGGAAAAACACTAGGAAAAATGCATTTTTTATCGATTAGTTGGTGTATTTGTGATTTTAGTTCAGTAAGTTCTACTTTACTCATCTAATAAGGACCCTTTGATGTTGGTACCAACCCCAGTACCAAATTTATCGTAAAATCTATATCCATTTTCGGAGGCAGTCTGGGAATCTCTTCTAGAAATATGTCTTTAAAATATTTTAAGATTGGTGTATATTCTATTTTAAGTTGATTATATTTCTCTTTTCCACCATCACATAAATTGCAAAAACTTTTCATCCCTTCTGAACAAACATTTTCATTTGTAAGGCAGAGGTTTTCTTTATAGTAACCTTTCTAGGAATTCCTTTTACAACAATGGTATTACCTTTATCATCCAAGCACGATAATGTTTTATCATAACAGTTTAAAATAAATCTATGCTTCTCTAACAAGTCCATCCCTATTGGAAAATCATAAGACCCTAAATGTAAAATATTTAAATTATCATTTTTTAAAGTCATTCATAATAAATTCAAAGTTTTTCATGAAACTAGTGACCTTTCACTTTGTTCCTATATCAATTTGTACTAACCAATGTTTTTCATACTTATGTTGCTGTAACTTATATAGTTCTACAATTCTAGGTGATACATAACATAGACTTGCACCTGTATCAATCAATATAGAAATGGGTTTTTCTTTTATCATCCCATCTATTTAAACCATAGATGTTTGATGATCTTCTTGTCATTTTTCCAATGCTACATTGATTCTATGCATGTTTGTTGCTATACCCCCCACTATAGTAGATTATTGAATTGAATGGAAATTATTAAAATTTTATTTCTTATAGGGTAATCTTTAAAGTAATGTGGTTCACCACATTCCCAGGATTTTAGTGGTTCCCTTTGTACATTTTTTTTATTAAAGGAAATGTGTGTTTCTATAACATACCTACAATACCATTAGTAGATCCTTGGGGTACAAGGTATAATTATTTTTTATTGAAACATTCAAGTACACCAACTATGTGAGTTTCATTGATTATTTGACTTTATAATAATTCATCAAGATTATAATTTTATAAATACAATCACCCCTACACAACATGTAAATGGAGACTACTACTGTTTAAAAATTAGCGGTTCAATACTTTAATAATATGGAGACCCTTCACTCCCAATATATACATGTTATGTATCTTCTATATAGTTATATATTTTCAATTGAATCCTTAATTATTAGACATATGTCAATATTGAAAATCATAGCCAACATAAGCAAATCTAAGTTATTAAATATCACTAACATAAATACCATGAAGTCTCTTAACCATATAAGATATGGGACTCATGGTCATTTTTTTGTTATATACAAGAAACCATTCCCTTTACTAAGTAATCACAATAATATATATATATA
>LPNX010183228.1:0-71166 GCA_001517045.1 Pseudotsuga menziesii
AAGGAGATTGGGTCTTAGATTTGTTCTCGGGTTCAGGTAAACTTTCTCATATTACATATGAAATAATATATCAAGTTTTATTGTATGTTTTATCCTTCACTATTTTATTATTTTAAAGTATGCTTCTTTATGCTATTTCACTTAACTTTAATTTTGTTTTTGGTGATTAGGTACAACAATAGCATGCTCCTTAAAGAAAGGAAGAAATTGCATATCGATTGATAATGATCCACTCCAATGCAATTACATAAAACAAAGAATTAAGGCTATTCAAGTTCTTCCAGATGAACTGCAAGAAGTTGGTTTGAAGAAAGGAGAGTTTAGTGGAACACTTGTGGCAAAGATGTCAAAAGAGCCCCAACCCCCATTAGGAGGGGTGTTTGGAAAGGAGCACTTTGGGGATCTTGCAGACATAGAAGACCCAATGGAAGATGACATTTATGTCCCTGAGGAAATTCAAGCTCCAGAAAATTCCAATGTCGATGAAGAATTTGGCATGCATGATATTGTTGAATAGTTTCATGTTTTGAAGAAAATGATAATTTTGACAATTTTTGACAAGTTTTTGATCAGATATATTAGTAATGTTTTGACTTTCAGACTTTATTTTAGAAATAAAATTTCTAAATATAATGTTTTTAATATGTTTTTTACAAATAATTTGTATATTTTTTCTCGACTTTATGTGAGTCGTCACTTTTCGATAACTAATATGAAATATGATCATTTTTAGAGAAAAATTCTCTGAAAATTCATTGAAAATGGTTTTAAATGTCTTTATTTTCTGGAATTATTTACAATTTTGTCAATAAAAATGCCTTATTTTGTACATAAAAATGTCTTATTTTATAGAAAAAATCGTAAAATGTATATGTTTTTCATTATAAATTGCTTAAAAATGTATGTTATTTTGTTAAATTTCAAAAAACACACTTGAAAATAGAAATTAAAAATATTTTACAACAAAGATAATTCAAAGGCCCCAAAAAAATATTTGAAAATGAAAATGTGTGATACTGGCATCAACCATTTTTGAAACGGGGGTAAAAATAGCTACTAAAATTAGGAGAGAGAAAAACGAGAACTGTGTCGAGTGCAGTCGGTTTGACCTAATCAACCAATGGAACAGCTGACTCATTAGACTCCATGCAGCCTTTTCGAGTAAAATCGAGTTGGTCAACAGTAAGCAACTTCCCTTCGTGTGGAAATACTACCACCCGAAAGATGGCTGATGCAATAACAGACATGGCATAAGTCTAGCTTCTTCCCAAAAGCAAATTATAGTCCAAAGGTGCATCAATCACTTCCACCTCAATAGACACTACTTTCCCTACCAGCTTAATTTCAAAATCCGGTAGGATACCATGCAGACGGAATGACCTTCCATCGAAAGTAGTAAGTAGAGTGTTTAATGGGACCAGCTCTAGGGATCCGAGAGCTTTCCAACATGACAAGGACATAATGCATGTAGAAGCACCCTCATCAACAACTACCCTTTCAATGGTATTTCCACCCTGGATGACATCTATTTGTAAGGCTACATGGTAAGGTAGGCGAATTTTAACATCAGACAAGTGAAATTTCGCCATGAGACTCAATGAGTCCATGCTGCCTAAGGCTGCTAAGAGGGCATCCCGCTGGGTGGGACAGCTCTGTAACACCTCTAAAGCTGACATTCCACAAGGGGTTTGGGATAATTATTCAACCACGGAGTAGTTTGAAGAAGCCCTAGCATTAGGTTTATGCAAGGTCTTATTGAAGATACCTTTCGGTATCTTAGGCATAGTTTCAGTAGGCTTCTCGATCATGAGAGGTTTAGAAGTTTCACATATAGCCTTACCCTTCTTAGAAGTATATTTTTCATAGTTTTTATTCCTAGTCTATAGCAAAATCAAAGATCAAATCATGTTGATATAATTGGGGTTAGGGGCATTTGAAGTGCCCCCTGCTACATTAGAAGCTGAAGCCGAATTCTACCCTTGGGGAAAAGGATCCTTCAGGACAGCTGATTGTTGAGCTTTTAGGAACTTTTGGGATTGTTCCATAAGGGGACAAAGGTGAGTGAGGTGATCCTCATGGCACAAATTACAGGGTAATTTCACCTTTTTCTTTTCTTTCTTTCCCCCATCAGTACTATTTGCGGGTTTCTGTTTGTTTTGATTTCCCTCCCCTTTCTTTCCTCTCTTCTTCTTCCCACCGGGCTGCTGATTTCCCTTCTGAGAGGTCTGTAAAAAAACATTTTCATTTTGGGGTGAGGGGGAAGCCTTTTCTACCTCCTCCGAAGAATTTTTTACGGACAACTAATGGAGCTGTTTGGCCAAAGATTCTACAATGGGAGAGTTTATGGACCCAACCACACCAGTGACATGGGGTCCAGGCTTAGGTTTCTCTACATCTTGGGTAGGACCTGGTGCCTCAAGGATAATCTCATACAATATACCAGATTGTGAATAAATTAAATCCAATTGTTGGGCCCTGAGAATGGCTTCTTCTTCATTCATCACTCCTGAAGTGGATATGTCCTTAGATATGTAAGGTAACAGGGATTTAAGGAACCACTCTAGTAAAAACTCAGGAGGAATGGTGGCTTTAATAAGGCTCTTTTGCCTCCTCCACTCTTGGATGTGATCTGAGATGTGGGTAGCCTTGTTTTTCCTGAAGGTAGATAACAAGTCCATTCCGAATTCATATCGGACAAGAAGCTGAAAGTGGCTAAGGAATGCAGTAGCCAAGTCCCAAAAACTACTGAACGCAGCAGAAGGCAACTCAATGTACCATTTTTCTGCAGTACTTGTTAAGGTTCTTTGGAACAGCCTCAACCTGACTGAATCTTCATTTAGAGAATTAGAAGAACACCATAAATGAAAAGTGGTGGCATGATCCCTAGGATCTTCACCAACTTTGTCCTCAAATTTTGGGATGTTCGATGGAAATTTGGTGGGAATAGGTGGACACAAGGGGTCATGCCTCACCATGTCGTTCATCAATTTAGACAAATCTGGCAAGTTTAACATTGCCAAGAATGGAAGCTTAGGTGGAATCGGAGCACTAAAAGTGCTAGTTTGGGGGTTAAACGGACTTGCCCCCAAATTCCCATATTTAAAGGTGGGATTGCCCCCTACCACTGGTTGTGAAGTGGATGGATTACTTTGAAATGGATTCCATCCATAAGCCATAGGATTGTGGGTGGGAGGTGCAGTATAAGAGGTTCGGGCCATCCCAGTCGAAACCGGGATTTGAAAAACAGGAACAGGTATCCCTACGCTAAACAACAAAAAGGGAGAGCTCATCAATGGGACTGAGACTAGAGTTTGAAAACCTTGCCCATAAGTGGTAGTTTTTCCAAACTACACTCCTACATAAGAAGGTGATCGGCCTACGTACGGAGTGGATGGGGGAATATGCTCCCCATTCCAAGGAAATCCTTGGACGAAAGGTGAGGATCCTACATGACTGCTCTGGGAATTGTGTGTGAAGGGGGAAGGAACAATAGGTATACTAGGAATCCTAGTAACCATGCCACGAGAAGCACCTGCTAGGCTTGTGGAAACCGGTAGTTGAACCACTCGACTCACTGGATTTAATGGCGTAGTAGGTATGATAGATCTAGGGGCACTTACCAAGAAAGGTAGTACCCCTTCAGCCGAAATGGCTGAGGTGAAAACAAAAGAAATTTATCTTGTAGAAGACATTATCCTACCCACAGGGACACCTAAAATAAGTGAATCAAAAGGCCTAACCTGGATGATCATAGGATCATTTAAGTCAGTCAAGGGTGTATCAAATTCCTTGCAAACCCGTCAGCCTGCAAGTCTTCTATCTCAACTGTATTAAAATCAGAGTAGTTAGCCCTAAGTGCTGGTTCACCCGAAACTTCACTTACTCCTATTAGTTCAAATGAACTATCCATGTCCAATCTCCGCCTTTGAGGTGGAGGTGGAGGTTCCAATGTGATGAGAGGAGGAAGGTTTTGCAACCTTCATGACCTTCTTATAGGTTGGTCCTCCACAATTGTAAATTTGACAATTCAAACCCTAAGGTCGACTAAAAATAGACAAACCACAGAGCAATCACTATGGAAACTCCTAAATTCTCAACAATCAACAAGGGTAAAAGATATGCTTTCCTGAGGAAAGTTGAAGAACAATTACTTGGCATCCTTGAAGAGGTTCTTAGGCACAAGCAGAGGAATCACCCATCACCCTCCTACACTTTCAACAAGGGTTACCTTCCAAGCCCATCCAAGGTGAACCAGAAATAGCCTTCCTGTTTACCTATGTATGAACCCTAGATGTCAAGAGACTAGAGGCTACCTTAACTATACCAACAGTCTGGGGGGACAGTTGCAAGCCTGACTCATACGCATGGGCAGGGTAGTTGAGCCCAAAAATCTATCTAGGACAAAATCCCCAGATGCGTAAAATTCCTAATTTATGTTTTGACAAGGAATCAGAGGGTTATCTCCTTAGTCCAATGCCTCCATGCGACCTTGTTCTTGACTCCCGTTTGAGAGGAGCATCCTAGATACAATCAATAAAGAGAAGGATTTACCTATCGATAAGCCCACTATGTCTGAATTTTAAAACTTATGGGAAGTTTACACTTCCTATCCCACAAGTCTAGCCTAAGCTAGTAGGTGTATGGCCCTAAAAAATAAAAATTGCTAATAAATTTTAATTATAGGCAAATCCACTTCAAGTTTCTAATAGAAGAAAATCCAAACAATAAGAATTCAAGGGCTTCACAAGAAAGCACAAGGTGTGGCAAAAAAGGTCATCAAACTGACAGTGCAATGCTTATAAGGAAGACCAATCAGCAAACAAACTTTATAAAGGGACAGGGACAAGAAAAACCCTAACCCAAAAATTTGAATACTCAGGCTTGTACATGACTATGTACAAGGGAAACCCGCGTACTGTATGTGACTGTCCTAGAGAGTAGCCCGTGTATGCAGGCCTTTATACACGACTGTATGCAAGAGAAACCCACGTACAGATATAAAATTTTCTAATAAAAAGAGAAAATTTTCAAGGTATTCAAACACTACCCTAAACATGAACCAAGATAGGATACCACACATACAATCAAGGAAAATACTGGGCAATGGTAAACAGAAATAACCCATAGCAGTCTGGGCTCCCTAGCAGAGTCGCTAGTTCTATTTTTTAGGAATAAACACCCTTATAACTGAGGTTCTGGGGTTACCAACGTACTTCTAAAACTTGCAGACAATCAGCTTTAAAGTACAGAAAGGAAATAGGAAGATATGGTGGACTCACCTGATTAACGACGGTTGATCCAATCTTTGTCTTCTCCCACTTTGCTCCTCTCCAAAGATTTCAAGCATGCACCTCCTTCACCTGCAAAGAGACAATTCTCCAAGTATAATCTTATACATGTGTATATGACAAGTTAGAAGAACAATATAGAGAGTGCTTAATAAAAAATATTCATCAAACAATGATACATGAAAGAGACTCAACACAAAGTTGGAAGAAGAATTCTCTTTATTAACAATAGTGAATGAGATGAGTGTACAACCCAACGCCTAAAACCAGGACTCCTTTGCAACCAAAGGATTCTGAGTTTTGCTGCTCCAAATACTTTTGAAGATATACCACCAACATAACTTTGCTCTCCAAGATTGATTGATTAATTTCCTCCCCAAGGCCTCTATTTATACATTAGAAAATAGAGCAGTTTCGAAGGTTGTGAAGGTTGAGACAGTTGAGATAGTTAATGATTAGGGCTCAACAAATGTCCATTAATCATGTTTTATTATTTTTAATGTTGAATGGATGTGTACATGAGTATTGATACTGGCAACCCGCGTATGACACATGAGTTGCTATAAGGGAAACCCACGTACAGATCTGTACGCAAGTTGCAATGACGATACTCGCATATAGTAGCAGTATGCTATGGAGATAGTCACATATGTACGCGAGTTGCTGTGGAGATAGTCATGTACGACATTCAACATATGAAAAGGTAAAATGGCAAGCTAGTTGGATAGTGATTGCATCTCATGTCATTCCCATCTATAGTGTTTAGGAAACCTTCAATCCATAAGTGTCCTCTTGTGTGCCAACATATGAATGTCGGTACTAGGATAGATAAGTACCATTTGGGTTGATAAAGGAGAAGTTATCCCAAGAACACGCTCAAAGAAGAAGATGCTCAATATATTGCTGAAACCAAAGTTTCATACTCTGCCCATTTTGTAGTCACTGAGTTGTTGCTTCATGTTACTTAATAGCATAGTGTTGTAGTCGTAAACTATGGTTCTCATGCACTCCACTGCATAGAAAATCAATGGTCGTGAGGCCTGGTGGCATGATGCTAGACCAGCTATCCTACCGAGTGCCAATAGTATGGCCTTCAGTCTTAGCACATGGATGGAGTTTGTCGATATTTGACTCCCAACCTTTTCCATGTCCAAAAAATAGTATACTACAATTTACTCATCAATGGTGAGGCCACCTCCAGGCCTGGGAGAGCATAGGTTCAACACCTCTCCCCATTGGGACAATCCTGTAATGAAATATATATCCTCCACCTCTATAGTGAGAGACATCTCGTCGATATGAAAAGACTCTAAGTATAGATCCCGGTAGTCTACTACCATCTACAGGAGTCTTGGTTTGGCCCTTAGGTTGCCAAGACACCAAAACTTGTATAGCCCACATGCACATAGAGCTTGTTGAGCCATTAAATCACCTCGAACAGCCTCTTCTACATCTCCATGTTCCCTCTCCCTCCATTCTAGAACCATCCTGCACATTAAAACTTATAATTTTTTCTCAATATATACCTTAAAAAACCATGTGCGCAGCCACATACGCGCCTGTTTGCAAAACAACCGTGTATGTACATGTGTTTGTGAGTTTTTTCTACATATATCTAGCCCTATACGCAGAAAAACCATCGATTTCCACATGGGCCGAAATGACCAATTAATACTAGCCTAGAAATCAATTTTGACCATGGAAATTGAAAAAAATTACATGAAAATGGAAGAGGAGGACATGAGAAGTTACCTGGAACAAACTATGTCGACTTTCGATGGACGTAGCTCCTGGAATTCGCGTTCGAAGTTCTGAGCTCAAATGGGTAAAAATTTCAAATGATATATAATTTTTGAATTTTTTACTATTTATAAAAAAAATTTGAAAATTTTGAAATTTTTTACCCCCTTTCTATAGTTTTGAACCATTTCTGACCGTTTTGGGCCATTTTGGGATAATGTAGGAGTCCATTTTGACCGTCGTTTTGACCATTGTTTTGGCCTATTTGTGTTGCTTTCAAGTATTATGTCTAAACTGGCATATAGGTTAGATTTCACATACGTGTGCATTTTGCATGACCTTATGACCATTACATTATAACCTTAGGTACGAACCCATTCTATCTTGTCACGGAACCTTCCTGCTATTTTAGAAGTGACATGATGTGAATGGTAGAGCTTGACCATACATGGGTGCCATAGTTATCTCCTTTTTTGCATTTGGTTCCCATGGAAACATTTTTCCCTTTAGGGTGTGGGAGTCCTTTGTATAGTATCGCCATGTCTTTGCGCAAGAGCCTTATACTCCTCTTGATCTTTTTGCTGGCCTTTGTCCCTAGGACTCCCTTATGTCAAGTTGTAATTGCATTATCATGAGTTTTTCCTTCCTTATTGAGCCTTATGCCAGCTTCCTTGACTTTGATTATCAGCCATATAGCCCAAGCTCATCTCATATCTAGACACGTAGATCCATTTTACATATCCTTTGCAACTTGAT
Organism: Pseudotsuga menziesii; assembly: GCA_001517045.1. Classification (NCBI taxonomy): domain Eukaryota; kingdom Viridiplantae; phylum Streptophyta; class Pinopsida; order Pinales; family Pinaceae; genus Pseudotsuga; species Pseudotsuga menziesii. The sequence goes on from LPNX010183228.1 coordinate 7,785, forward strand.
TCCCAATTTTTTACTTGGAGGGGACTTTCCCCCGAGTGTCATTATCCTACACATGTGTCCTTGCATTGAGCATAGGTATGTTCTGCTGCTTGGAACTAGTTTGTTTTCCCATTGACACTCCTCTCCTCCTAGTATGTAACTATAAAACACTTTTATTCTTTTTCAAGCTTTTCAAAGTATTTGAAAAAGTCCAAAAAAAATCAAAAGACCAAACATTCGGACAAGAAAAGATGTTATATTTGGCATTAGTTGAGTCATGTCTCCTTCGAATAAAGCACTGTACATCACATCCATTGGTTGGGTTAATAGTTTGACTTTAGGAGCTGTACTCGTTTCTCTGCTTTTATCTCCACCGACTGGTTAAGCTTCCAGTCCCTATGGAGCCTCTGTCAATGCCTCCTATGTCGCAAATATGTCCCAATTTTTTATATCGATTCTATGCTACCTACATTTAGTCACCATTTTCCTTTATGCTCTTGTTCAAAGTAAGTTGAAACCTAAGTCGGCCATTCCTCATTTCTCTTGACTTTGCATGTCAGCCATTCCCGATACTGATACTGGTTCATGCACTTTATGATCGATTCCTTCCACATTATATAGCCTTGCTGAGTACCTTGTGTTGGATGATGGGGGATGCCTTAATTCCCTCCTTCCAGCAGATTTCATCCCACCGACTTCAGATCATTTATTCTAGGATAAGAATATAGTCATTTTTTAGTGCCTTGAGACCTCCAGTCATCAGTGGTAGGTTCTCTTGCCATCGACAGTTATGGGAATACAACAATGTCCCCTGATCGATGGATCCTTTCAAGTGTTTGACATCAACACATTTATTCACACTTGTTATTTTGCACTCTAGTACCTTGATTCCCATTTTCATTATCGGTGGGTGATCTCGCATCTGTTAATGGTATACATCAATGACTAGTAATCAGACGATGGACTACTATGTTCGACCTTGACACCTCTATTCACATAGTAGGACATGTACTCATAGCGTATTGTGTAGAAGACCTTCCAGATTGGTGGCATTTCATATATGCTACCTCCTTGGTTGTGCCAATGTTCATGAGATTTCAGCTCTTGTGACTTGATTCCAATGTATGTCAGATGTTTGCTGCCATTATAGAGATCTTGATCCATTATATATATTCATCTTTCATGGAGATCATGATCCTTTGTATATCTTCATCATGGAGTTTTTGATCTATCCATATTGCACATGGTGATGACCACACATATCATATTTTGTATCATGCCTATTCATGGCCATTGTACTCTTATGTATCTGGGACGGCTATATGTACTTGTAGTTATGTGTAGAGTTTGATTATTGTATTATATTGTTGGATGGTTGGTTCTTCCACCTGGTTCTTCATCACTCCACTTCTGGGATGGACTTATAATGTATTTCGGCCATCATATCACCCCTCTGACCTCACACATTAGGGGGCATATGTTACAGCTGATTTTACCACACATGGTGGATCACACATGTATGGCCTTCCCTGTCCCTCTGCAGACCCTTTAGACCCCATGGACCATTTTTGTACCTTTGATGTTTCTAATATCATCCCTAAAAACATGTCTTATTTGCTATACATGACTTTTAAACTTATTCTCATGTATATACGTGGATTTGACCATTAAACCTGCGTACATCGAGATGTGTGCAAAATGCCAAATAGTTTTGGATTTTTTCTTGATGTGGATCCAATTCATTTGTCTCTTCACCTTTCATATGCCTTGAGATCACTTGGATTTGACCTTCCATTACCCCATTGAAGCACTATATAAGGAACCCTTTGGATACGTTGAAAGGTGGAGGAATTGAAGAGCAAGAAAACTATAGTCCATTGTTGCTGGAGCTTATACTTGAGTCTGTATCCCTTTGTCCCTTGGAGAACTTTGTGTGAAGCATAGCTTCCTTATCTAAGTGATGTGCCTCAGCTACCTTGGGTTATGTGCCCCAATGTTTCCCATTCTCTTCTCTCTTCCATTCTATTCTTCAGTGAAACCACATAGATCCAAGGAGAATCCATTGAATAACAAGATCAATATATGAGATCAACCATTCAGCCTTGTAAATTGAGCTCCATTGAAGGAGACTTCACTTATGCTCTCAGGAATGCAAGATTGGCGTCAGATGTTGGTTTCAATCCTCTAATATTTAGTATTGGGAACCATTGAGGGGTATCAAATCCTCCAAAGAATTTATGAGAGTCTCCTCTCCTTGAAATTTGTATCTTTTATACATGGAAATATTTCTACTCCATGGGGTCGTAATGCCAATTTTTTAGTGAGAGATGCATTCCAATGCTCATTTAATGAGCCCTATGTAATTTTTTATGCATTAACAGTGATGTTATTGCCATAATAATGATATATGAGTTTTTTTCTTCTTAATAGAGTCTTATAAACCTCTAATAATAATTATTTGCATATATTATAAAGTACAAAATTAAATTTTACCTTTGTTTGCTTAGCTATGCTCTTTAGCTAGTCTAATTTGACTAGTTTTACTATTTCCGATGCCATGAGTACTTTGTGTTCCAAAATTTAATTATGTAAGTTTAAATAGGTCATAAAATCACCCAAGAAACCAATAAAACTCATATAAATATATTTAGTTGAGCTCATCGATTGTTTGAGAGACCTCCTCTATGCATGAAATCTCTAGACCAATTTTGCTAGGTTTTACCCAAACTCTTCTGAACTATTCCAAAACTATTTATACCTACATAAATGGATTTTATATCACTAAACAGAGACCTATAAATCTCATAATCATTCCTTATCCTTTGTTATCTTGGAATTGACTGTTAAGATCTCAGTTTGTACGGATTCGGACTCCCAGAAACCTAGTAATAGACTTCATCCTAGATGATGCTCGAAACCTAAAAGAGCCCAACATCCAGGTTATTAGGGATATGAAATTTTAGGATCCAAAATTTTCTTTTTGTTTCTCCCAGTAATCCTTTGTGAATATCAGTTAATTTCATTGTTTCTCATGTTTTTCCTTGTTGAAGAAAGTGCTTAATCACGTAGAAAAATTTACTCTAGTTTTGATAAGATAAGCAGTAAGAGTTAATATTTCAGATCTGGTTGAGATCAGGGATATTACACTAATTCAAGTTCTGACCTACCTATGTAAACTCACAATAATAATATTATTATTCTTTTCTGTGTACTATTGACCAGACTTACAATGGAGGGTTTACATCATGAATTTTACATGACCTCTTACATTAGTGAGATATCCCGAAGGAGAAATAATAATAATGTAAATTAAAAGTAGAATATTCTTAGAATTTACATTATTTCAACAAATAATGCATACAATGGTTCTAGATCCACTAACATGGAAATATTTCATGGTAAATCTACTGAGTAGATTAATTTTGTACCCTTTGTCTAGGTCTATCGTATATTATGAGAACCCAATGCAGGTGGAGGAGGAAGATTGCAATAACTAAATTATCCAACAACTGCTTACCATTGTAAAAACAATTTGTTTTAAAAATAAAATAGAAGATTATGTAATTAGTAGTTTTCTCACAAATCTATGCTCGTCGTATTAACCAAAATATCAAACTTTGGATTCCATAATAAAATATTTTATTCAGGAGAAATGGGTGACATATTTGTCTTCCAATTATTTACATATTTTTGATAGAAAACTTACTAGTATCTTTATAGAAATCGAATAATGGAAGAGCCTATATATTAATCCATAGTTTTCCCCTTGAAAAAAAGAACATTTGATACATCTCTTGCAATAATAGAAGGATGCATTTGCATGGGAATACATGGATACTATTGACATAGATCCATCGACAGGGGTTCATTCACTGCGACACCCTTAATGCAGCGATCTCCCTGAGCACCAACCCAGACAGGTTTTACCCTTTCAAAGAACACATTTAGATTAGATGAGGTATCACCCGAGATGTTTGAGGGAGAACTGTCAAAACCAAGTTTCCATGGTAAGAAGGAGGACTGCACATCTACTATTATACTATAATGACATTACTTCACAAATCAAGAATTGATTCAGAAGGTCATAAATCCTTATTATCATTCATCAGATCATATCAACATGTTCAAATCGAAGCATAACAGTGGATGCACAAAAAAATATATCATCATAACATTCTTCAACACATGAAAGTATCACATCATTCATAAGTAGACATCACATGGTAGTATTCATCCACATTGCATCATAGGAAAACAAGAAAATGAGAAGAAGTAAAAAGACATCATGTTTTTCTCAACTCACCATCATGTTATATTAACTTTGCATCAAAACACAGTTCCTCAAAATAGTTCCTTCATTCATATATTGCATCAAGGATAGATCATAGATGCTTCGAACATCAAAATAAATACACAAGACCAATCTCATGACCATCCCTGAAGATCCTCAACATTACAATCCTAGATCTATTTATAGGCTTGGGCTTATTACAATGAGGTCCGCTTGAGTAAACTTCCTCACTAATTCGACCAAAATATATAAAATATACAAAACATTACCAAAATATATGAACCATGGTCAAAATATACAAAATGTGACCAAATGTCCTCTAAACATGACCAATCTGCCTTGCGTGCCATCTTTCACCCTTGCACGACATATTCGACCTTCCACAACATCCTTGATGCTAAACAACTAATCATCCTCAAAAATTCTTTCCAATAGACCCCCGACATAATATTATGGCTCACCCTCAATCCATGTCGGCTCGAAATAGTGTAGCCACTGATATTAACCTTGAGGTCCTCATACTATTGGGCGACCCTTTTAACCTACTCCTTTTCCTTCTCACTGATTTCCCGACATTCTGTCACTTTGCGCTCTAGTGGATGCTCAACAATATTTGCAGTGACATCCCTTCTTCCATCCTGAACTACCTATAGCACCAAAACCACTTTCATTGAGAGTCGCATACCAATGTACTGGAATTCGTTGAGCTGCATTGTCCTTCTATGATGGCACTCCCTTTCCTTTGTGACGCATTGTTGTAATTCCTTTAGCTCGAACGCTTTCATTATCTACACAACTGGAGTCATCACTATCAGCGATGTTCTCAATGTAGCTAGTTTTCCCTTGGTCTCCTGCAACTGCATGTTGAGTTGCTCCAATTTTTCATCTTGGACTATACTTCCCCAAAACTATGTAGTTGCATCTGTAACTTTTTTTTCCTCTTTCTCCATCTCTTCCAACTATGTCATCAAGTCTTCAATAGTTCTTTTTCATTCTAGATGCTACTTCGGTGGTGTGCTTGGATTCACCAGCACATGTAGATATTCAATGTTGCACTTAAGTTGTTTAATAACATCTTTGAGCCGCTTCACTTTTTCCTTAGCATCCATGTCTGCAATGAGTTTTGGCACTTCTTAGCAGGAAACAAACACCCCTTGTTTTAGGAGCACCCTGTCATCCAATAGTTGCACTTTTTCCACCATCAACCTATCTTTCTCCTTCTTTAGATCTTCAATATCCTTCCTTGATGCCACTTCTTGTTCCTACGACCTCAAAAGGTGGTCTCCCAACTCTTGAATTGTAACCCTCTACAATTCGACCAATTTCTGGGTTGAAAGTTCATTAAGATCCAAGGAGAGTTCCTGAAACTTTTGGAGTGATGCGTTGACATCCTTACTATTTTTCTCGATCGTAGTGGTGGAATCTAAACATTCATAATCTGCTTCCAAGTGATGATCTCACTAGCCTTCTATAAAATGTTTGCCTCAAGCACCCTTTGCAAAATTGCATCAATTAAAGAACCGAGGCGAGTGTTTACCTTTCCAAAACCATTAGTCATTTGTTTCTTCAAATTCTCTTTAGTTAGAGTAGTCATTGTTGTGATAGCCACAAGAATGTGGTCGACCTGCGAATTTTCCATCGGCACTGTGCCACGGGCTTCACCTTGTTCCTTCCTTTTCTTTGTTTGGTTCTCCTCAAATATCTGCTCTAACTCTGAGTCCATTGGGCTACACAATGATTCCTCGCATGAATCCCACTCACTATCATGCACTGATGCTAGTTCTACAATAGCATCTACTGGGGGACCCACCTCATCATCCTATAATTCCTCTATGCTTACTAGTGCTTTCCATTTCACCGACCATTCAGCGACTATGTCGTCTAATTACTCCTGGGTTAGCTTGTATTGGGTTGTCAACCATTCTTTCTGAGTGTCCTTCTACTCTTTGACATATATTGCATGTGGGCCGATAGAAAATATAACAACTTGTTGATACTTTGTTACCAATACCTATGTAAGACATGGAGCCTTCACAACTCCCTCGGGTAAAGCTTTCCAATACAACCGAAACTGTATTGCGTATTCCTTCCGCTTGCCTTCTTGGTTCAGGTACTAGAGTTTTTGGTATCGCATGCCCCTACATACTTGGGAATTTGTGACCCCCATCCCTTAGTATTCCTATGGCTCCATCCATTCAACTACCGCAATCAAGATGAGAAACCAGCTATATGTGAATGTTTGTTTTCCTTCCTGCATGATCATTGCAATCTCCATTAACTAGTTCAATAGGGAAAAGTGACTAGTTCATTTGCACTTCTGCAACACATTTATAAGCACCAGAAACCACTGGATCTATTATCCTAACATCCATCATTATTTCAAGCTCATCCTTGAACCTCTCTTTGTATCACAGATTTAGGCGATACGATCACTGCTTTACAGCCTTCGCATCTAGTTTTCAGTGGGATCTTCATCTCTCCCAAATCTCCTAGTATCCCCTTCATTTCAGAAAATTTTGTGGGAAACAAATATTGAAATTCATGAAATGGGTCAGTCATATTCTCCATTGTTTCTTCGTCCCATTATTCTCCAATATTCATGAACTTTGGTTGCTCCTCGATCCCAAATTTGACCTTCTGAATTTTTAATGGTTTATTCATTTTATTTGTCGATATCTCAGGTGTCGCGATATTCTGACTTGCTTCTGTTGCTGGAATATTGATGTTGTTTGGATCATCACCATCATCAACCCCTCTTGTCACATTGTATCACTCCATCATCGATTACATTACTGGTGCCTCATGCAGACCCACCATATATGTGACTGGTAGTACCTTCAGAACAACATCATGGATATGATGAAACTTAGTATGAATGGTTGGATCTACATCCAAAAAACTGAAGGCATGACTGAAATATATTGACAACTCCTCCCATATTGTAATTTCTCTGCATAATTCGGTTGATACATACCAATGTCGTGGAATTTCATACAATGTGTGTACAAAAGCATGTACCCACTTGGCCTTAGCTCATGATACCCACATGATATGACTTGTAATCAAATGACCATTGGGATCATTCCTCCCATCATAATTCTCAGCTTGGTACTATTTTGTTCTCCCAAAGAGAACCTCCATCAACCTATGACACTACGACCATCCCTTGATTGACTTCTTATGTGTCTCCCACCAACGTGTTGGCGTAGCCTTTAATGATTCATATAATGCCAACTATCTCTATGGTTCTAAAACCCTATTTTTGAAATTAACTAGAAATTCAAATAAATCAAGAAGTCTTTCATAAGTTGGAAACTTAAAAACCTATGTTGTGACTTGGCACAATGACTAAGTAATCAAGACACACTTCCAAATCAAACCTCATGCATTTGATTCTTCCAGTTCTCCAAAGTATCATTAGAGTACGAAGATGCAGAGCTAGAGCTATGCTAACCTAGCTCTGCGTTAAGAGTCGGATGGATGCAATCCTTTGAGATGTTGTACATGTGATCCCATCCTTCTACAACTTCTTCCTTAACTAGTTTAACATATCTTCTTGCTTCATTTGGATACATCATGGATATGACTCTAATATCATGGTTTTCAAAGGTCAGTACATGCTTCTTGAAATCAATCACTGCTAAGTTGTCATTGGCCCATCCAATCCCTAGTAGCGTAAGATATGAGCCTCTGCCATAAAAAAATTCAATAAAATTAAAATTGGCATAAGTATTCATCCCTTCAACTTCCACTGTGAGATGAAGAACTCATCCAATTTGTGTTACTCTAGCCTGGTTAGCCAGTTGCAGTTGCATGAGGGACCAAACCAATTGTGGTTTCCCCATATTTTCCCATGTCTTCTTTCTCAGAATGTTGACGTTTGAGCCTAGATCTAGAATGACTGAATCTACTTCGTAATCCACAATCTGAATATTCATTCTCATCTCTTTCACAGTATTTTTCTTCTGCAAAGAGTTCACAGTGGATTCATTATGTCCCTTCTCCAGTCGATGCAACATACACATGATATCAATGATTGTATCAGGATCCTTTACTATTGACAAACAAATTGCAAAGAAGTTTTGCAAGGTACTATTCTGTTGTGATATCTTGCTACCAAAGTTGAATCGAAAAAAGGTGGCATTTCATAAACATGCAAATTACCCGGATCTCGTCTTATCGCATCACGTGCTTCAAAGAATGTGTTCCTATCGGTGTCGACATCAAACCTCACTTTCTTCTTTTCAGACAAATAAATTTTTGGAATCAGGCTATCATCCTTTGTCATCACACCTCCGCGAGTAATGACAACAACATCAACGTCCGGTATTCTAGGTTCTACTGAGATATTTGCAATTATTGGTCCTTGGTTCTAGTTCGGTGGTGGATTCACTAGCTGGTTCACATTCTGATTTTAATTTTGATTCTGATTCTGAATCTGGTTTTGGTTTTGGTTCTGGTTCTAATTCTGCAACTACAGAATGTTCCTTTATTGCCACTTCGCAATCAATTGTAGACAGTTCTCAATAGTGTGGTTCGCAGCAATAATTAAGTACACTGTGATTGCAATTTTGGGAAATATGTCTGATAGTTTCCTAGTACTCCACAATTATAACATGGTATAGGTTTGTGACCTCATCCTCCACCTCAACCAAATCTTCCACCTCCCTTGCCTTGGAATCCTCCGCGGCTGCTAATACTGTGGTTGATTGAACTATTGTTTCTATCTGGGATTCTATAGTTGGGCATACTGCGGTTGAGTGTATGACTCTTGAGTATACTGTGGCTATTCTGGAGAAAACTACATCTTCTTGTATTATGGAGGTGGCAGAGCAAACTGCACTCGTGGCACAAACAGTAGTTGCATTTGCGGTTATAGTACAAATTATATTTGCGGATGGGGATATACCACCTATGGCAAGTGATGTGGTTACTACATCGTTTGATGGTATTCTCCCTTCACATAGTATCCATTCATTGTTTTGTCCTGGAGAAAATGATATTCTCCACAATCCTTGTCTTCATACCCAATAGATCAAAAAAACATGCAATACAAATTTGTCGGCTTCGTGACCATATTCTGCATATACACACAATACTCATATTGATGCCCATGGACTATGCAGATTTGGATCCATGTCATGTTGCCATGAATCAATGGATTTGGAGCTCTTAAGAGCAGGTTTTTCAAAACTTCGGGCACTGATCCTTATGGTGTCCTTCCGCATGACATCGAGTACACCAAACTTCCTCATAATGCTCTCTGTCGTTCTTTATATAATGCAACTGGATTGTCAGATTCATCAATTATGTTTGAATATTATTCATATCAACTCCATTTTTCACTAATAGGTGAAGCTTCCTACTTCATCGTGGTCTCTAGAGCCTCACTCTGTGTCGCAATCTTTTGTTGCATCAAAGGTATCCTAATATGCGGTGTTAATGCCACAATGAACAATTCCTTGTGTTGTACATCACTCATTCCAAAACTGGCTTTTTCCATCAGTGTCTTGAATCATTGATCAAAATCCCAGATAGTCTCATTTGGGTATTGCTTGATATCCTTTAACTCTGTAATGTATTGCATTTCAAACTTGGGATTTCTGAATTCGTCGGTCAATATTTTTCTGATCTCAGCCATATTTTCCACTGAAGTCCCCAAGGGAACTTGTACAAACTTCATGTACCAATGTAGTGCACAAACTTGGACAGTCGTCGCCAACTGACTGTTCTTAACATCATCATCCTGAGCTTTCTTTATAGTACAAACATCTTCACACAAAAACCAGTATTTTTTGATATCCTCAGTACTATTCCCATGGAACAGAGGTAAAATCATATCATCACCTTCCATCCTGGGCATTCTTCCTATGTTCATTGATATGCTACTATTAGAGTGTTGTTGACACGTTAGACAGGTCGTTGTCGAGCTAGTATTTCTTCCTTTGTGCAGCGCCGTGCACAGGGGTGTGGGTATGTTGTTGGTCTAGGTTGGTCTTTCCTTGGGCTTGGTGTATCCTAGTCATCTCCTTTGTTGTTGTAGGTTCACTTTGTCCCATGTGATCTTCTCTCATGGCCTCATGTTTCGGTTGTAAGAAGACTCTCTCATGTCCTCTGCCTCTTCTCTATATAAAATATTTCTCCACTTCACGTAATACCAATTACTTCCTTAGATTACCTCATAGTCCTGTCGTAACTTCCATCCATCTACCCTGCATCATTCCCTCCAAACCTCATCTCCACGATAACTGCAACCTCTGCACACCAGGGCTCTACTCGTTGGAGTTCTTCAATATTCCTTTTTTGAAGATGAACATCTTAATTGACAATTGCAAAGATAAGATAAACCTACCTCTTGGTCCGTTGAAGAACTCCCTTTATGTGTCACTGTAATATTTAACTGTATCGACTATGAACTTAATGACTCCCTCCAAAAAAAATTCGAGCCAAACTTCAACAGCCCTTGATTCTCTATTGTTTGCGTCATGCAGCTGCTAGATCAGCTCTGGGGTCCAGCCAATTGGTTTTCCTCCTTGTAAATTTGTCTTCCGATAGGTAAATTGTTCCAACCACTCATACAAGATGATCAGGAACTCAGAAAATAAGTATTCATGTAGATCAGAATATAGATACCTTTCCAGCCACTTCTGTGTTGTTAATCCAGGGTTCTGATTATCTTCCATAGAAATTCACGTGCCTTCTAATCGAACCAATCTTGGATCTCTAGTCTTGTCAGATGCCACAACATGTCATCCTTCTCCTTCACACTATGGTCCCAGAAACATAACCATTTTTTCACACAGATCCATCGACAAGGGTTCAGTCACTATCGATGCCCTTAACGCAGTAATCTCCTTGAGCACTAGCCCAGACAGGTTTTACCCTATCCAACAACACCCACGGAGTAGATGAGGTCTCACCCAAGATGTTCAAGGGAGAACTATCAGAGCCAAGTTTCCACAATAAGAAGGAGGATTTCACATCTATTTTTCTACTATCATGGAATTACTTCATGGATCAAGCATTGTTTCACACAGCCGTAAATCCATATTAGCATCCATAATATTAGATCAACATGTTCAGATCACAACATAACAGTGGATGCATAAACATATTTACCATCATAACATTGTTTAAGACATGAAAGCATTGCATCATTCATAAATAGACATCACATGGCAGTATTCATCCACATTGCATCGTTGGAAAACAAGAAAACATGAAGAAGTAAGAAGACACAATGTTTCGCTTAAATCACCATCATGTCATATTAACTTTGCATCAAAATACAGTTCCTCAAAACAGTTCCTTCATTCAGTTCTTGCATCAAAGACAGATCATAGATGCTCCAAATATCAAAAGACAGACACAAGACCGATCTCATGACCATCCTTGAAGATCCTCAACATTACAATCCTAGATCTATTTATAGGCTTGTTCCTTTTACAATGTGGTCCACTTGAGAGAAATTCCTAACTACTTGGACTAAAATCTACAAAATAATAACCAAAATCTACAAAACGTGACCACAATATACAAATTGTGGTCAAAATATACAAAATGTGACCAAAGATCACCAAAACATGACCAATCCTCCTTGCGCGCCACCTTTCACCCTTGTGTGGAATCTTCGACCTTGGGAAACATCCTTGATGTTGCATAACTAATTATCCTCAAAACTATCTGCCATCATATACAAAGGGAATCAATATTGATTTGTGCACCCACCACATTTACATCCAAAATAATGTTGAACTTGTTCGGCAGCTCCAACGTCACATGAATCCACTTATGATGGATATAGTCAAGGAGGAGTTGCAAAAACTCTTTTATGTGAATTCCATATACCCAATATCTGATAGCTAATGTGTATATCCTTTGGTAATAGTACCCAAGAAAGATAGCAAATGTCAAATTTGTGTTTATTATAAGGAATGATCCACCTAGAAGTTAGCATGTTTGTTGACTTCAACAAGTTTAACATCGACTTAGACAAGTATGACCCTCGACACGAACTTGATAGGTTTATAACCTCGACATGCATCATCAACCTCAGCATCTCAACATTAACCTCAACATCGCAACACAACTATGAAAGATTGTATCTCTGCCATCCAGTCATTTGTTATGGCTGAACTGTCGAACCGTTCTAACTTATTTGTAACTAAACGTAATGGGTAGACACCCAAGAATATCAACACTCTATATAAGAATGTACACTATTGTAATATACAATCAATTCCTAAGAGAGTACTATGAATCATATAATAGTAATAAAATATAGATATTGGTTCAAAATATTGCATTTTTTCTGTGTGTATACTTTATGTTTGTGTAGTGTATTTCTTTCTTTACTAATTCTTATTATGGTTTTTCCATAATAGTGCTCAATTCATTCAATCAAACTATTTTCCCTCGCCATGCACCTGGGCACCCAAATCATTGGTATTAGAGCAACTTCAGAGCTTAAGTTGTGTGTATATGCTTCTATCGAAGTGACTTGACTTATGCCTATTCAAACATTGTTGCAAAGTCAAAAATACAAGAAAACAATACCTTCAACTTCAGAGAATATGGTTGAATAAATATACAATAGACATGTAACTAACAACATAGAGAAACTCATAGAAAAAGAACTGGCTCACCAGCTAACTGAAATGTTCACCCAGTTCAATGAGATTCTCATGCAATTTGCTTCGGCATCTGGAGGATCCTCGACGAGGTCCCACTTCGAAAAAAATTAGTCCATTCAAATTATAAATGAATCTGAAACATATCGAATCTTGAAGGCAATATTGATGGAGAATTTGTAAAAAAAGTGGGTACAACAAATAGAATCCTACTACTCCGTGAATCAACTCTCCAAAGAAGAAAATATTACCGTTGCATCCTTAAAGATGTCAGCCTATGTGCATCGCTGGTGGGAGAATCTATTGACAAATATGGAGAAATGAGGATACCCCATAGACACATGGGATAAATATTTTGAGTATGTCATAAATGAGTTCTACCAACCCAAGTACATGGAACACTAGTATAAGAAATGGAAACAACTAAGGCAATGGAAAGACAAGTCCATGCAGATTTACACCTACAAGTTCTATCAACTCATGATGAGACTTGCAATCCAAGAAGAAGAGAAATTTCTTGTCTTGAAATATGTCAGTGGATTGTCCCCACAAATTGAGAAAAATATGGATTTTCTGGCTATCAGTAGCCTTGCAGATGCATTCCACTACACTAGTAATATTGGACCTAAAGATAAGGGAAAATCAATTTTTGCGACCAACTCAACAGGTTGAATATCCAATAAGAATTCACCATTTGACTCTAACAAGTAAATACAACCTTTTGATCTGACCATGCAATAGACCGACCATGCCAAGAAGCACTCTCAGAAAAATAAGAGGGAATGTAGCAAGAAACCCTCTACCTGGAAAAGGTGTGATTACCATAATTCATCATGGTATGGTATGTATGAATCCAAGGCTCAGAAGACATTTTTGGAAAACATTTCGACATTTGACTTGTCTAACAAATCCTTGGTATAATCTAACCTAGAAGCATCGACCATTTTGAACTAAGAACTAAGAATCACCCAACAATGCAGACTCACCTACTTCATTAATCCTTTTGAAGGTGAAGTACTTTCTTATGTGGCACTTCTTTTTGCAGCTGACACTGTATTTGGGAAACCTTACCTATGGGATAGACATGTAAGTTATCAGTCATGGCCTCCGATGGTGATCGTCAAAATTTGAAGCTATTGGTATGACATACCATAGCAGTGACCTATACCAACGGTTGCAATGATGTCTTCCAAATAGACAATGAATCTTATCAACCATGCTCAAAAATTTGCAGTGATCATGATAAACCCTCATTATTCCAGAAAGACTACAACAACCAGTCAACTCACCGACCAGTGAATTCCCAACAAAAACAATAGATCGACTGTATTCTTAAAGAATATTAGAACGTATTTCAAGATCCATACGGAGTAAATCTACATTTCTAGGTAAAACACTCCATCAAACTTGTTTGTAGTTCTTAATTACCCAACACATTTGCTTACAGAAGATCCATTATTGAGAATGAAGAGATTCGTAGACAAATCTAGGGTTTGCTCAACAAAGTTCACATCTAACCCAGCTCCTCTCCTTGTGGAAGTCCGTTCGTCCTCGTTCCAAAGAAATATGGAACTTGGCGCATGTGCATAGACTATTAGGCTCTGAAACAAATTTATGTAAATAATAGATACCCTCTTTTAAGGATATATGAACTCATCGACCGACTGAAAGGTTCTAAATTATTTACTAAGCTCGATCTCAAGTCAGGACATCATCAAATTCCAATCGAGTCCACTGATGTATGGAAAACTAATTTCAAAACCAATGAAGGATTGTTTGAATGTTTAATCGTTCCTTTCGGCTTAACCAGTTCACTTGCGAACTTCATGCGTTATATGGATGACCTTTTTTGACCTTTCATCGAAAAGTGTGTCATTTTCTATCTAGACAATATATTGATTTTCAGTTGATCACGAGGAGAACATCTGAGACAACTTTGACAAGTCTTCGAAACTCTCCGACAACATCGACTCTATTTGAACATGGACAAATGCTAATTTACGATGAACATCATCAAATATTTGGGCTATGTAATCGACTCCAAAGGAATTCACGTCGATCCATAAAAAGTACAAATCCTCAAATATTGGCACCTTCCTCAAAACATTCATGAACTAAGCAGTTTTCTTTGTTTGGCATTTTTTTATCGACAGTTCAAACTTGAATTCAGTCAGATAGCCTAGCCTTTGAATTATTTAACTAAGGGAAATGGGAAACCTGTCTTCAAATTGACACTAGCACAACAACAAGATTTTGAGCAGCTCAAACACAAGCTTTGTACTGTACTAGTACTTGTATTACCTTATTTGCATCAACCTTTTGAGATTGAGACATATGCATCAGACTATGCTTTAGGCACAGTGATATCACTTAGTCTAGTCACCTATTTGCTTTTCATTATGAAACCTTTAATGACACTATCATAAGGTATTTGAAATATGAAAAGGAATTGTATTCCATTGTGCAAGCCCTTAAGAGATGGATACATTACATCCTTAGGAAGAAAATGGTCATCCTCATTGAACATAATCCTTTATAGTCTACCTCGTCCCATTTGAAATTACAAATGACTCAACAACTCAAGTGGATTAATTACCTACAACAATTTTAGTTGGTAATAAAGTATAGAAAAAGTAAAGCTAATGCCCCAACTGATTGTCTCAGTCAACCACCCATTACTCTACTTTTTATAGTGATGAGTATGAATGGTTATGACACCACTACTTGGCCGCAATTATATTCGGTAGACTGTGACTTGTTTGCAATTTATAGGAATCTTTAGACAGACCCGTCGTCTACTACCAACTACTTCCTAAAATATACCTTGCTATACAAGCTTGGAAAACTTTTTGTATCGACTGGTGAGTACCGCAAGAAGTTAATTTGGGATGTGCACTACAACAATATTGTAAGACATTTTGGAGTAGAAAAGACCCTTGTAATCCTCAAAAATTATTTTTATTTACCTTCAGTTAAATATGACCTCAATAGGTACATTCGATCATGCATGGTTTTTTCTATTGCTAAATCAGTGAAACGATGACAAGGACTTTACATGCCTTTGTCAATTCCTATTCGACCATGGGAATCTATTTCTATGGACTACTTGATGGGATATCATACTACCAAACATCATCATGACACAATATTAGTAGTACTCGACATATTTTTCAAGATGGCTATCCTCATTCCATGTAAGAAGGCTATGACAACAAAACAGACTACTCAACTCTTCTTCAAACATGTTTGGAAACATTATAGCCTTTTGACGACCATCATTTATGACAAATATGCCATATTTTTCATCATATTTTGGAAGACTCTATGGCAACAACTTGACACAATAATTTATTTTTTGACAACTTTCCACCCTCATACAGATGGACAGAGGGAATTTGTGAATCACTTGGTCGTAAAAATTGGTCCGCATGTACAACCACAAGTATCATCGAACATGGGATGAAAGTCTGCCATACATACAACACAATCACAATAGTGTTCAACAAAACTCCACAAGAAAGATTCCATTCGAGATCTATTATGGATTTCAACCCTCAGTGCCCATTGAATTGATCAGTTCATCAACACAATCAAATGACACAAACTCTGATCAACAATAAGTTGAAAAAGAATTGAATTTTTGAGACCAAATCTACAACATCTAGAAGCAAGCACAAGAAATGTTGCAGGGAGATAATGCAAAATACAAGGTGGGACATGATAAGAATCATATTCCTCATTCGTTTCAAATTGGGGATTAGGTATGGTTACATCTAAAGAAGGAATTCTTCACTATCCCATACATAAAACCGAAGCCTTTGCGATATGGTCAGTACAATATCCTTTAGTATATTGGAGATAACACTTTCTAGCACGACATTCCTTCATTCTTGGGTCTGCACCCATTGTTTAGTCTGGATCTACTTCTCCCATACCATGCACCATTGTTGGAACATAACAATTTGCAAACAACATAACCCAAGGACATCCATCCAGATTTTCAAGAGCGTCTTCATTGCAAGACCATTGTGGGATGATGCATACACTATAAAAGGACAAACACAATTCCCTTCTTTCAAGTGGATAAAGGTGGACAGCTCCCCAAAAAAGGAAAGTGGTACTCTGCTTGAACTCACCAAAAGGTTTTGTCACTTGAACGTGAAAAGAATGGAGATCATTGTTTCTTAAGGATGAATGATCCACCTATCAGTTGGCATGTTTTTTGAATTCGATAGTTTCAACATAGAGTTCGACAAGTATGAGCCTCGACATAATCTTGATAGGTTTAGCACCTTGACATGCATCGTCTACTTCAAAATCTCGACACGACTATGACATATTGTCTCTCTGTCTTTGAGTCGCTTATAACGATTGAACTTCCAAACCATTCTAACTTCTTTGTAACTGAACATAACAAGTAGACACCCAAGCATCTCAACACTCTATATAAGCATGCACACTATTTTAATATACAGTCAATGTCTACGAGAGTATTGTGCATCATACCGTAGTAATAAAATATAGATATTGGTTCAAACTCTTTCATTTTGTTTGTGTGTATACTTTCTGTCTTTGTAGTGTATTTTTTTCTTTATTTATTCTTAATATGATTCTTCCATAATAGTTCTCGATTCATTCAATATAACTATTATCCCCCATTGTGTACTTGAGAACCTAGATCAGGGAATTAAATGAATCCACTTAGAAGGACCATTTCCCTTTTTCCTTCATTGATCGTGTCCATGATACATTAGAAGGGGAACAATTCTTCTCTTTTCTCGATTGATTTAGTGGCTATAACCATATCCATATTACTCTAAATACCAAGATAACACCACCTTCACATGTCCTTAGGGAACCTTTCCCTACAAAGTACTACCCTTTGGACTTTCTAATGCACTTGCCACCTTTCAAAGGGTTGTTCTAGGAATATTCTCTAATTTAATCCATGAATGTGTTCAAATCTATCTGGATTACTTCATGAATTATGGCCAAACATTTGAGGAGGCATTTTCTAACCTTGATAAAGTACTCAAATGATGTATAGATACTAATATTTTCCTTAGTAATGAGAAATTTCATATGTTACTCATTGAAGGTATTGTCCTTGGGCACCATATTTATGCTACAAGTATCAAATTTGGATCCAACAAAGATCAAGATAATACTAGATATTCCAATTCCCAATAATCAAAGAGAGGTACATATTTTTCTTCGGCATGGTAGTTATTATCATCATTTTATTGAATAGTTCTCTAAACCTACATCTCCCTTATTTTTGTTACTTTCTAAAGATCTAGATTTTACATGGACTAATGACTACCAATATTCTTTTTTGGAATTGGAGTGTTTATTAGAAGCTCCAGTTTCAAGAGGTCCTAACCAGTCTCTACATTTTACGAATCGATAGATGCATAGGACACATCCATTGGTATGATACTAATACAAAAGTAAGAATGGAAGCCATACAATATCAATTTGATTAGTAAGAACTTGTCTATTGTTGGACTTTACTACATGATAACCAAAAAATAATTCCTTGATGTTATATACTAAATCAATAATTTTCATAACTATATAATTGGTTATTAAGTTTTCATACATAGATATTAATCTTCCATTCATTACTTAATTAATAAACCTATCATAGATGGTAGAGTGACTAGTTAGTTATTGGTGTTATAAGAATTTGATATCACTACCATTGATAGACCTTTGAGGGACAAAGGTGTTGTATATTTCCTCTCACATCTCACCAATGATAGTGGAACTCTACCTATAGAGGATATCATTCCCGATGAACACCTTTTTGTAGTATCTATGAATACTCCTCGGTATAAAATATTCTAATTATTTCTTTAAAAGGAAGCTTCCGAGCCACCTCTCCATGAGAGAATGATAGTGTATTATCTTAAAAAGTGCCACGTATTCTTGGATTGAGGATTATCTCATTTACACATGGCCAAATATCATGATGATATGATTTTTTTAATATAATATCATATCTATGATATCATCATGGCTTTTCATGATGAGCCTTATGGAGGGAACTTTGATGACAAAAAAAAACCTATAAGGTGTTGCAATTGGGATACCTTCGGTCTAAAATATTTTTTGATTCTATGAGGTATGTGAAAAGTTGTGACATATAATAGACGATGGGACAACCTAGGAAGATTGATGAGATGTAATTTTATACTTAGCTTGTGATATATCCTTTTGAGAGACGGGCATTGGAATTCATGGGGCCAATTAACCCTCCATATCATCAAAAGGTCCATATCCTAGTATGCATATACTATGCCAGGATTATAGAACAAGCTATATCAGGTTCCCTTTATGAAGCGATCTTCACTCGTTTTCAAGTACCTCAAGATATAGATGGTGATTGAGGGTCCAATTTACTTCCCATATGATCTAAATACTCACTTATAAGTTTTAGATTAGACATAGAGTCACTTCACCATATAATGCTCAAGACAATGTACATGTAGAAAGTATTAATAAAGTGTTGGAGTCAATTTTGACAAAAAAAAATATATTCAAATCAACCTTACTAAATCCCTTTCGGCCTATAGAACCACATGGAGGAATAGTACAAGATTCATCGATGATGATATTGTTTATGGTAAGAATGTTATTTTCCTAAATTAATTCAAAGTTGTAACAGTTAGGTTTGCTTTGAAAGTGGGACTAGATATTACAAAATCACAACAACATCACTTAGAATAGCTCAATGAGCTGGATGGCTCTTGGCAAGTTTTTTCCCATCATACCTCATTTTTCCAACACCAACAATAAAAATGGAATGAGAAATTTAAGAAGAAGAAAACAATGCAAATAGGAAATTGGTCCTTGCTATATCACCCAAGGTTCAAGGTATTCAAGGGGAAGTTGTGCATAAGATGGTTAGGTCCTTATTACGTGGTTACAACATTTGAAAATGGTATTTCCAAGTTGAGAACCATTAATTAAATTCAAAATCCTTTGATTTCCAATGGACATTGATTGAGGGTATATCAAAAACCAATGATAATAGAACCTTTTGTTCATCAAGTTTCTGTTATTTTAGATTTAGATATTGTGGATGAAGAGGCTCTACCATCTATACCAAAAATAGATTTATTTGTTTTATGTTATTTCAAAACAAAAATAAATAAATAAATAAATAAAATATTTGCAATGATAACCTAATGGGTGCTATAGGAATCAGTGGTACCATAAGACTAGTCTCTGGTTGGTACCACTCGGTAGAAAAATAAAAATAAAATTTACTAGTGAAAATTCCATTGGGGAAGAGTTAGACATACATTACTTGAGAATCATATTGTTGGAAAGTGATGGTTTCCAAATACACACACACTTATACATATGTATACATTCACACATACATACATACATACATGTATGTATGTATGTATATGTATATGTTTGTGTGTGTGTGTGAGAGGTGGGGGGGTGGGGGGTGGGGGGGGGATCTCCAAAGGAATTTGTTTTTCAAATTNTGTGGTCTAATTATATCTTGTTGATAATTTACAATGTCATATTAGTAAACTCTTCCATAACGTTTTCATTTCTGGAAAATATTTTTATCACTGCAAAATTTCTCCTGATGCTGCAAATTGTTTGCAAACATTTTCAATATACCAGACTAACCTGAAATCAACTCTAGTTAACAAGGGAAGTTTTTTTTTTTTTCTATCTACATCTACAAATGCAAATCTTCGTTAAAACATTGATTGTGTACAATATTGAAAGAACTCGAGATGATTACAATATTTAGAAAGATTCATCCCTGCATCGAGACTAAGAAACTCATGTATAAGAAGAAGTAGGTCAAGGTGGTTGTTCTATAGTACTACCAGATTGATGCCTCTGGAAAGGTGAATGGATTGCACAAGGAAGGCTCGAATCAAAGAAGCAACACTAATAATGAAGAATTTTTCTATGCTTTTATGATTGACACTTAAAAGATCATAAAAAACATATATGTATGTACAAACAAAGAACTACCATGAAATCCATGCAATCAAGGATGGAAGTTCAAGGACCAAAATATTATGGTTTATTTTCCATTGGATCTTTCCTTATTTTGGCCTCACTCAACTAGGTAAAAACATGTATGTTTAATGTCATTTTTTAATTTCAAGTGTGGAATGTGATTACAATATTCCTATCTCATACTCTGTTTTTTATACCCAAGAACTAGAAAACCGTTCACCTAAGGGTGGAGAACACATTTTTTTAGTCTGATTGGTCATATTTAGCAACTATCTAATTTCGTAACTTTGTTGAATACCTATATTCTAGGAGGGCCTGGGCTATCATCATTGTAAATTAAAAGAATAAATACTATCATGATCCATTACCCCTAGTTCAATGAATCACACGTGTCGATATAGATTTAACCTCCAACACATTAACTAATATATTTCCCCTCATCTCAACAAAAATCATGGAAGATCACTTGTACTTATAACTATAATAGACTCTCATACCAATCATCTTAACCTTCATTTCCACAACATTCCATATTGTATATTCCTATTCTATGAGGGTTATTTGTAATTTTAATCTATCATCTATGCCCAAATTCAACCATGGGAGATCCATTGGTGAGAAAGAAACTTGAAGATACCTTGTTGGTTTATTAGAATCTAGTGGTTGCATGATTTTTTGAAGAGGTAGGATGGCTTGGATATTTTGAGCGATTATAAGTACTTGATAAGCAGATAATGCTAGAATTTTCTTGATCATTATAATATTATGTTTCCAAGGTCAGGGGTGTTAGTATTCAGGTGATAGAAGATAGTGTGGCTAAATTTATAGAATTACCAGTAGAAGGGGAACCATGGCTTGAGAGGAATGGTAATTCTATTTCACTTTGAGGATAATTTGTAAATGGAAGGTAGAAGTTTGTGGGGGATGGAAAATGAACTAGTAGGAGTTCATTAACAAAGACTTTCTTGGGAGTCACTTTATCCATTTGAAATTTCCTAACCTATGAAGGGAGGTATCAATTTCTTTTTGGTTATCATTTTAGACTCGTAATACATATACAACACAAGATGTATGTCCATTTCCCATATTTTATTCTTCATTTCATTGAAATTGTGAGTGCAAAAACTAGTATTAATTGATATCCTTATACAATATTGGCCCATCATGGATTGGTCAAGTTGTTTGTTAAAGACACTTTACTAGCAACCAAACGGAGATGGGTCACTTTCATTAAGCATAATAAATATGAGGATATGTAGGATGAAGCAATAGTTGTAGAACCTACATGAGCGATTGAAAGGACAATAACAATTTTTTTCTAAAAGGATTGGGAAGAAACATAGTTGCATGTTGATGTCCCTAAACCATTCATAATAATTCCTTGATCTAAAAGGATTAATAATAAGGATTTCTTAGCTGTAGAGAAATTGCATGTTGATGTTCCCAAAACAAATATAGGAGTTTGTAAGTCTAGAAGACTTGGACACAAGGGGTTTTTTTCCTTCCAATCATCCCAAAGAAGACCAAAATCACCCTAGCAACATTGAAAACAATGAAAATGTTCTAAATAATTCAGTTAAGATGCAAATAAAGAATTGGAAATGCATGATGTGGGCAAGGGAACTATTCCATAAACCATACCTTGGAAAAGTTTTGAGAAGTTAAGGAAACCCTTGTTTAATAAGAATCAACCTTTGTATTAGATTTCCCATTTTGAGATCCTCTATAAGAAAATGAGGAAGATCAACAAAATATTGTGGAAAGCTAATGAGGACCCATGGAAGGAATTAAACTTTGACCAAAGAATAACTGAAGGTTCATGAATGAAAGAAGATATTGCACTCTCTTATATGAGGTATTGATGAATAAGACAATTGATCATCATCTGCACAATGTGATGATAACCAATTTTATGAAAAGAAGTGGGCATAGTCTTATGGGGACATAAATTCCTTCCTAAAACATGAAAATGATTTTTCTTAGCTCATTGAATAGTCACTCTAGGGAATGTAGGCATTGAAAATACAATATCTAGAAATGGGGAAGAGATATGATTCTAAGGGAATGAGAACCTAAGGAATAAACTCACAGAGTGAAGGACTCAAGTAAGTTCCTTGGAGAAACATATAGACCATCTCGTGACACAACAAGAAGAAGTTGTTTTTCATTTAAGGTTACAGAGGATAAACTTACAACATGCTCAGTTATAAATTCATAGATTGAATGGTTAAATTCAAAGACTCAAACATAAAAAAATCTAATTGTTCCATTTGTCCCATGTTATTAGGGCTTACTATACTCACTCCTTTGTATACTCCATATACATACAGGAACATTTAGCTTCTCTTGGGGTGATATCCTTACCTGTTGTTGATTGTTGTTGCATTGATAGTAGAGGCTAATTTTAAAATTGTATTTTACCTATGGTGAAGAATAGAAGAACTTGTTGTGTGATTTGTAACAACATGCTTTGGTAATGAATAGAAATGTTGTATGGGATACTAACCCCTTTATAGGACACATTTAATTAAGAATTTTTTATTCATTTTGGAAACCAAATAACTTGGGGAAAAGCACTCTCTTTTCTCGATTACACCGAGAAGTATATAGATATGAGATTGAGAGGGAATCATAATCCATATTTGTTGCATGCGTAGAAATATAATATGTTACAATATCCAAGTTATGTTTCTTCTTTTGCATAGGTTCAAACTTTAGCTATTACATTTTCTAAAGAATGGATAGTCGAGAATAGAATATAATCAAAAGTGATATAAATATCTACTACCAAATCACATGAGAAAGGGACATATTCTTTTTCTCAATTTGGAAGTTCTTTAGATTGAGTACTTAGATATGTCAATTGTCTGAAGAACTTTGATATTTGATGGATTGGCCTAAAGTTTCATTCGCCAACATTTTGGAAACCAATGGAACCATAAAAGGAATCAAAATTAAGGACAACCATGATATCCAATTGAGGTTATTACTCACCTAACGAGTAGGCGTACCTAATTTATGTAATTGGAGAAAATAGTTTTGAGAATCTTTGTGTATTGTACCTACGGATCTAAGGTTGATGTAGAAGTTTTGTTGCATGGGGACATCTAATATTTCCACATGTGGGTAGTGTTAGATTTTTATAAATTAGACAATATGATATTAGGATATTATATAAGAGAATAGCATGCACAGTAATCAATCACAAGAGACAATAGACACAAATATTTTCCTCGAGGAAAAAATAAAGGAGAAAACCCCACAACTTCCTCAAAGATAGAATGAGAACCAATGGCAGCAGTAAAATCGAAAGACCAAAATATGATCTCCAACAGTTGGTCTCTCTCTCACTTGTGTGAGATCCTCTTCTCTCACCTATGCACTATAGTTGGGTGAGTGTGTGTATCAAATAGAAAGGCTCACTCTCTATTTATACTACTTTTCGACTTGACAATTACTTACCAAGGTTGAATTCTCTAGGAGAGTCTAATAACCCTAGTTCCCCACACTTGTGGGGACTTTAGCCCCCACTTACAAAGGAAGGTTAATATCTATGACTTTACATGACTTGATTACATTAATGATTCTCTCGATAGGAACATCGGGGACCAATGAAATACAATATATAAAATATACAAGTGAATACATTCTGAAGTTACAAATACATCAACATTCCCTCTTAACTAGGAAGGTATTCTCTTGATACAATTTATCAGAACAAGTCTTCATCACTGGATCAAAGCTAGATCATCACTAAATCATCATCATCATCACTGCTTCCGCTATCTCGATCAAATGGTTTTATCTCTCAGTTCTTCTTGTCATAGGAAGTTCTACAGAGCCTGTCCTTTTTCATGTTGGATGTGCTTCCTTGCACTTGCAAGGACTTCCCCTATAGAGCCAGTCCTTTTTCATACTGGATGTAGACCTCTGCAGAGCCAACCCTTTTTCATGTTAGATGTACCTCTACATCTCCAGCCCTTTTTCATGCTGGATGTAGGCCACTAAAGAGCCAACCCTTTTTCATGCTGGATGTACTTCTATAGAGCCAGCCCTTTTTCATGCTGGATGTACTTCTATAGAGCCAGCCCTTTTTCATGCTAGATGTAGAACACTACAGATCAAGCCCTTTTTCATGTTGAATGTACCTCTATAGAGCCATCCCTTTTTCATGCTAGATGTAGGCCACTATAGAGCCAACCCTTTTTCATGCTAGATGTACCTCTACAGAGCCATCCCTTTTTCATGCTGGATGTAGGCCACTACAGAGCCAACCCTTTTTCATGTTGGATGTACATCTACAGAGCCAACCCTTTTTCATGCCGGATGTAGTTCTATATAGATAGTTATTTTTCATTCTAGATGTAGGCCTTGCCCTCTATAAGGTATTTCGCTACAGAGCCAGTCCTTTTTCATATTGGATGTAGTTCTATAGAGCGAGTACTTTTTCATACTTGATGTAAGTCTCAGCACTTATGTCTTACCATGGGAGGAACCAATCCTACCACCTTGTTCGAAAGGAACATCACTTACATCTAACCATGGGAGGAACCAATCCTACCACCATGTCAGAAAGGCACAACACTTACTTATGAACATGGGAGGAACCAATCCTACCACCATGTCAGAAAGGCACAACACTTACTTCTGACCATGGGAGGAACCAATCCTACCACCATGTCAGAAAGGCTCACCAACTCATCACTTCCCCTTGGAAGGAACCTCGATCTGAACAACACCAAGATTCTCCTTGATGTACTCAAACTTCATTCTAGCTAATGGCTTGGTCAACACATCAACTATCTGTTCATCCGTCACAACATACTGGAGCTTCACTGCTCCTCTCTGTACCATATCCATGATATAGTGATATTTGATCTCGATATGCTTTGACTTGTCATAGAACACTAGGTTCTTCGACAACTTCACACAACTCTGGTTGTCGCAATATATACAAGTAGCATCCAACTGGAGATCAAGGAGATCAAACAGTAGCTGCCTCAACCACACTGCCTCACAACTAGCTAAACAAGCTGTGAAACACTCTGCTTCGTCTATACTCAGTGCCATGCAAGACTGCTTCCTACTAAACCAAGAGATCACACCTGATCCCATACTAAAGCAACACCCCGAAGTTCTCTTCCTATAAATGGAATTTCCTTCCCAATTTGAATCCACATAACCCTCTAGGTTAATCTTCTGATTCGCCCATATTTGAGCCCATAATCAACTTTACCCTTCAGGTACCTCAGAATATGCTTTGCAGTAATCAGGTGAACATGTATCGAATCTATCAGAAACTTTCTCAATGTGTTCATAGCAAAGAAAATATCTGCTTGTGTGTTCTTCAGGTACATCAAGGACCTAATCATCTAACGATACATCGTAGCATCAACTGAATCTGATGAAGCATCACTCAATAGCTTCAGGTTCGATGCCATCATTTTTGTCATGGCCTTGCAGTCCATCATCCCAAACCTCTTCAAGATCTCTACTGCATACTTCACTTGTCCCAAGGAGACTCCATCTGCACTCTGCCATACCTCCATGCCTATAAACTAGTGCATCATACCCAAGTCTTTCATCTCAAACTCGGTAGCAAGATTCCTCTTCGTGTCAGCAATCAACCCATCCTCACCTGTTACAAATAGGTCATCTACATACAGTAGGAGTATCATTGGGTTCCCTTCTTCAACCTTGTAGTAAAGGTTGGAATCCTCTTTACTTGTGGTAAATCCCAAACTATTCAAGAATATGTCAATTTTTTCATACCATGTCTCGGGTTCTTGTTTCAAACCATACATGGCCTTCTTCAATTTGCACATGTGAGTCTCCCTGTCATGTGTCTCAAAATCGAGTGGCTGCTCCACATACACTTGCTCTTCTACTACACCATTCAAGAAAGTAGTCTTGAAATCCATCTGGTGTATCTTCCAATTCATTAATGTAGCCAGAGAAAGTACTGATATGATGGAAGTGTATCTGCCTACAGGTGCAAAATTTTCTTCATAATCTATCCCTTCTTTTTGGTAGAAGCCACGTGCCATGAATATTGCTTTATATTTCTCTATGTTTCAATCTACATCATGTTTGATCTTGTAGATCCACTTGGAAGTTACAACAGACTTCCCTTCTAGTCTTGGGACAATATCCCTCACATCATTCTTCCAAGATCGAATGGTACTCCTCAACCATAGCATCCTTCCAGTCTTTCTTTTCTGTCGTCTTTTCATAGTTGGAAGGTTCTTTATCAATGCTGTCAAATAATAGGGCTACATAACCAGAGTACGACCTAGTTCTTTTCCTCTCTCTATGCATTTCTTCTGGGACCCAATATATTTTTGCACCTTGGATAGCTTCTTGTACCCATGCATGTTTCCTCTTATAAGGATTCTTCTTTTTGGGTGGATCTATAGGTTCTTGGGGTTCTTCTATTTCTCTTTCTTCTTCTTGAGTTGCATCATTCATAATTGTATCTTGAATCTGTTGATGTATTTGTAACTTTGGAATGTATTCACTTGTGTTTTTCATATATTGTATTTGATTGGTCCTTGATGTTCCTATACAGAGAATCATTAATGTAAATAAGTCATGTAAAGTCATAAAGGTTAACCCTCCTTGTTGATCAGGGGGCAAAGTCCCCACAGTTGTGGGGCAATAGGGTTATTAGACTCTCCTAGAGAAGTCGGCCCTAGTGAGTTAATGTCAAGTAAGAAACTAGTATAAATAGAGAGTGATCCTCTCTATTTAACACACACACACTCACACTCAGTTGTATCGCATGAGTGAGAGAGAAGAAGCTGGTATTAGAGAGAGATAGAGAGATCAGATGTCAGAGATCATCTTTATAGCTTTGGGTTTTACTTTTGGTGCTCATTATATCTCTGAGAAAGTTGTGGGGTTTTATTTTTTATGGTTTCCTCAAGGAAAATATTTGTGTCTATTGTCTCTTGTGATTGATTGTTGTGCATGTTATTCTCTCAGTTAAGATCCTAAAGATCATATTGCTCAAATGATAAAAATCTAAAATGGTATCAGAGATAACTTGAGAAGAATACATTATGCAGCTATAGAAGCTAGAGCTTCTTAATTTTTGGTTCTCTCTCCATAATCCATCAATAAAAGGAGGCTAGGGTAACTTTCCATTGAAGGGTGCATCTTTCAGTTGAAGCAGAATTTGATTCCAGGCATTTTTAGTTTTTGCTCTGGGAAATTAGGGGTTTTTACAGAAGAGGAATTTTTGAGTAATCCTAGCATAGGATTTCTTTGCTCATCAAAATCAAAGTTTAGAGAACAAGGTTGAAGTTTTTGGTTAAGTAAAACTCCGAGAAAGTCAAACCCTAGTTTGACCCCGAGCCTGAAAAACCCTAAAAATGGTAGTTTTGGTACATTCGCTATATCTCAGGATTCGAGAAGTATCAGGAGCTGAAATTTTCACAAGCCAAAGATACAATTGTGATGTACCCTTTGTAAACATTTCTGCCTCAGTTTCTTTATATTCGGGGAGATAAGATTCCTCCAAATCAGGGTTCCGGCCTCTTCTAGAATTCATCCCTAAACAGGACACCTTGGAAGAATTGCTATATCTCAGGCTACGAAATTCCAAATGAAATTTTGCAAGATGTTCCATATAGGACTTGGAATTTAATTTCAGTGGTAAAAGTTTCAGACCCCGAAGGTGTAACAGTGACAGGTGTAAGTCTGTAAACGTTTGCTATGTTGAACAGTCCTGAAATAAGTCACCTTGGAAAAACTCTCATAAGTCCCAATTGGTGAAACCAATTCTACTCAAAACTATGGTGTTGGAAAGACGACATATGATTACACCTTAGTACACAATTTTAGACACATAGGATTATTACTTTCGGAGATACAATAGAAAAAATATCAGGCATTTATGAAGAGGAAATTGGAAAACTAGGGATTCCTGTTCCGGGAGCTTCCCTCCACTGTTTTAAGAAAAGGAGTACATTGGAAAGCTCACCTTGAAGAGGCCCATATTTCTATTCAACTAGAAGATTGAAATTCCAAGGTTTGAAAATTAGGGTGTCTCTGACAAACCCTAGATCAGCGAGATCCGAAACTACGATGGACACCTCAAATTGGTAAGATCTAATCTTTTGCTATTTACATTTGAGGTTCTCATTTCAAAATGACCTATCACACCAGCTTGATGACAAGCTTGGTGAAGCTGAAAACTTCCAAGCATGGAAGTATAATTTTTCATTGATTCTTGAAGGAAATTAATTGGACACCTACATAAGTGAAGAGGTCCCAGTTCGAAAGGGAGATGAGGCTAAATCCTTACACAAGAAGAACTTGGTCAAGGGCAAGAGGATCACCTTATATCACATGTGTCTTCCCTAGAGACACCTGAACAGATGTTTGATTCCTTGACCAAGCTATTTAAAGGGATGAACATAAATCGAAAGATGAATTTGAGAAACCAATTGAAGAATATAAAGATCCAGAATGCTGAGACCATACAGTCATACTTTACAAGGGTCTCTCAAATCAAATAACAACTTGAAGCAGTGGATGAAGAAGTAGATAATGTAGATAACCACCTTGAATGGAATCCCAGGATCTTGGGATTCATGCATTCAAGGAATGAGTGCCAGAAGGAAGTGATTACCTTCAACAGACTCTAGGAAGAGTGCACACAAGAAGAAGCTTGACTCCCAATAAGAGAAAGAGAAGATGGGATCAATTGAAGATCAATCTCTCATGATCCAAAGAAGATCCCTCAAGCAATGAATATGGAGGACTCAACTATTGAAGAACCTCTTATCCATATTATCATTTGGATAAGAAATGATGTTGTTATGAATGAAGAAGAATCTGAAGCTGAAGGGTCAAGAAGGAGTCTACCCACGAAAGAAATAAAGATAAGTATTCAATTGTCATTTCATGATATTGTGTTGTTATGCATTTGATTATATTCAGTTGATGTGTTATACATGATAGAATGTTTGAATCAATGACAATATACTACTAATATGCATGTGATGGGTAAGTAGCCCATGGTGCTATAAAGCTCTCCATTGCTACTTATCTAGAATGAAACCTTTTTGCTGACATATTGGATTAGTGCACAATCTTAATGTTGTCATGGTAGAGATGGAAGGCATATAGAAAGTTTCTATGATATATGGATGAATGTTGTACTGGCCAAAATAGTTGCATGATTAAATGTTTATGTATAATAATTTTCCATTATGAATATGTCTTATGAAATGTTTCTAACGATACAACTAATGCATTTGACTTGTAGGAAAGATTGTGTACAATCGCCTATAAGAAAACAAGGATGAGACTTGTTCCGAACAACAAGTGACGACAATTCAAGAAATAATACAAGATGAAGACTAATATGACGATACTTTCAAAGAAAGAAAGAGGTCTCAGACACAATGCATTTATGTGACACTGTTGAGCGACATCATTGATGTAGAACCTTCCAGCTATACCCAAGAAGAAAAGGAAGGAGTGCACCAGTTCAAGAAGAATCATGTCTAGGATGTGGTATCGATACTTGAAGGGAAGTCTGTAGTTTCTTCCATCTGGATCTGGAAGATCCAGCATGCAGTAGATGGAAAAATAGTGGGATACAAGGAAAGTTTCGTAGCACGAGGCTTCTCATGGAAAGTAGGCACAGACTATGAAGATACATTTACAACCAGTGGGAGTTAAGGCACATAACAGGCAGACTCATGTGTGCAAATCAAAGAAGGCCTTGTGTGAGGTCAGAAGACACCCATAGGATAACACATACATGAGGAGCTTGAATATCACCTAGAGTGATGAATATATTAACCTTTAGGTTGAAGATGAAATCCTATAGAGGATGACAAGATCACAGATGGGTGCGAGAAGAACATTTTCAAGATAAAGGATCTTGGTATCCAGTGAACCTCGATGGATACATAGAATATTAGTAGCAGAGGAAGCTACTTGTCACTCCAGTACAAAATGTTTCAATACATAAAGTATGAAAGGTAGAGGGAGAATGATGCTCCACTTCATAGGGAGTGACTACAGAATATCATGAGGTTTTGACATGGTACGACAGGATGGACAACTTACTAATGGCTCTAGGATTTGCCGAGAGTAAAGCAGATTCCAACCTTTGCTTCAAGGTTGAAGGTGAAAGACTAATGATGCTCCTATTATATGTCGATGACTTGTTCCTGAAATAAAAGAGGAACTCATTAAATTTGCAAGAAGGATACTTGCTATTGAGTTTGAGATGAAGGACCTAGATATGATGCACTACTTTCTAGGCATGGAGATGTGGCATAATGCAGATGGAATCTCCCTAGGACAAGGGAAGTATACAGTATAGATATTGAAGAGGTTCAAGATGATGGACTGCAAGGCCATGGCCACACCTATGGAATCAAAACTGAAGCTATTGAGTGATGCTTCATCAGATTCAGTTGATGCTACGATGTATTGTTAGATGATTGGGTCCTTGATGTACCTGACAAATACAAGACCAGATATTTTCTTTGTTGTGAACACATTGTACCAGTTCCTGACAGATCCGAGACATGTTCAAATGATGGTTGCAAAGCATGCAATGACATACTTGAAGGGTACAGTTGAGTATGGGCGCAAGTATGATATGAATCAAAATATTAACCTGGAAGGTTATGTGGATTCGGATTGGGCAGGAAATTTCATTAATTGGAAGAGCACTTCGGGGTGTTGCTTCAGGATGGGATCAGGTGTGATCTCTTGGTTTAGTAGGAAGGAGTCATGCATGGTGCTGAGAACATTTGAGAGAGGAGCAGTGAAGATCTAGTTGGTGATCTAGATTGACATCTCTCGAAAGAGAGAGTTCTAGCGTAGCCGCTAAGACAGGTTGTCTGAGCATAAATTCCTGGTGAGGCTCGTAGGTTTCTCAGATGTAAACAGTTATGTAGGTTGTCCTTGGATGTAATTGGTCCTGGAGAATATCATAGGTTATCCTTGAACATAATCAACCCTGATGTAATTCTATGCTAGAAATGGCCTTATTAAAGTTTGAGTACTTCAGGGAGAAGTTTAGTGTTCTCTAAATTGAGGTTCCCTCTAAAGGGAAGAGATGTAAGTGTAGAGCCTTTCTGAATTGGTTTTTGGATGTGTTCCTCCCATGGTCATATGTAAGTGCAGAGCCTTTCTGACATGGTTGTTGGACATGTTGCTCCCATGGCCAAATGTAAGTGCAGATCCTTTCTGACATGGTTGTTGGATGTGTTCCACCCATGGTCAGATGTAAGTGTAGAGCCTTTCTGACATGGTTGTCGGATGTGTTCCTCCCATGGTCAGATGTAAGTGTAGATCCTTTCTGACATGGTTGTTGGATATGTTCCTCCCATGGTCAGATGTAAGTTTAGAGCCTTTCTTACATGGTTGTTGGATGTGTTCCTCCCATGGTCAAATGTAAGTGCAGAGCCTTTATAACACGGTTGTTGGATGTGTTCCTCCCATGGTTAGATGTAAGTGTAGAGCCTTTCTAACATGCTTGTCGGATGTGTTCCTCCCATGGTCAGATGTAAGTGTAGAGCATTTCTGACATGGTTTTTGGATGTGCTCCTCCCATGGTCAAATGTGAGTGCAGAGCCTTTCTAACATGGTTATTGGATGTGTTCCTCCCATGGTTAGATCTAAGTGTAGAGCCTTTCTGACATGGTTGTTGGATGTTTTCCTCCCATGGTCAGATGTGAGTGTTGGGCCTTTCCTCAAATGGTAGATGGTGTGTCCTACCATGCCAACAAATGTGAGTGTTGAGCGGGCCTTTTTGACATGGATGGTGGATTTGTTCCTCCCATGGTCAGATATAAGTGCTAAAGAAGATGAAGACCTACATGGAGGATAGGCCTACAACCAGCATGAAAAAGGGATGGCTCTATAGAACTTCCTATGATGAGTATAATTGAGAGATAACACCATTTGATTGAGATAGGGGAAGCAGTGATGATGATGATCCAGCTATGATGATTATCCAGTGACGATCCAGCTTTGATGATGATCTAGTGATGATCCAGATTTGATGATGATCCAGCTTTGATGATGATCCAGAGAAGAAGAATTTTGTTGATGAATTGTGTCAAGAGAATACCTTCCTATTTAAGAGGGAGTGTTGATGTATTTGTAAATTCAGAATGTATTCACTTGTTTATTTCATATATTGTATTTGATTGGTCCTCGATGTTCCTATTGGGAGAATCATTAATGTAAACAAGTCATGTAAATTCATAGAGGTTAACCTTCCTTGTTGATCAGGGGGGAAATTCCCCACAGTTGTGGTGCACTAGGGTTATTAGACTCTCCTATAGAATTCGACCCTAGTGAGTTAATGTCAAGCTAGAAACTAGTATAAATAGAGAATGAGGCTCTCTATTTAACAGACACACATACTCACACTCCGTTGTAGTGCATGAGTGAGAGAGAAGAAGCTCGGATTAGAGAGAGAGAGAGATAAGCTGTCGGAGATCATCTTTGTATCTTTGGGTTTTACTTTTGGTGCTCATTCTATATCTGAGGAAGTTGTGGGGTTTTCTCCTTTATGGTTTCCTTGACGAAAATATTTGTTTCTATTATCTCTTGTGATTGATTCTGTGCATGTTATTCTCTCAGTTAAGATCCTAAACATCATATTTCTCAAATGATAAAAATCTAACAGAATCCTGGGTGCTTCTACTTCTTCAGGGTCTTCAATAGGTCTGTTTCTGGATTTGTTGTAAGTTGAGTCTTCATCAAATGTTATGTCTCTGCTGATATCGATCTTCTTGAATCCTAGGAATTATATTATGTAAGTCTTCGAGCTTTCACTATATCCCACAAATATACCCTTCTTTCGTTAAGGATCTAATTTTTTCATCTTTTCTTTCAGAATGTGTATGTATACTAGACAACCAAATATTCTGAGATGACTGAATTCTGGTTTCTTGCCAGAGAAGACTTCTTCAGGTGTCTTGTTCTCAAGTAATCTATGTGGAGTATGGTTCTGTACATACACAGTTGTCCTAGCGGCTTCTGCCCATAGATGCATGGGAATATCTTGATCATAAAGCATTGCTCTTGCAGCTTCCATAATCATTCTATTCTTCCTTTCTGCAACCCCATTCTACTGTGGATTATATGGAGTGGTCAGCTCCCTCTTAATCCTTGAATCTCTGCATAATTATTTGAATTCATTTGATGTGAATTCTCCACCATTATTTGATTGAAAGTTTTTGATTTTCTTCTCTTTGTGGTTCTCGATCAAGGATTTGAATTCCTTGAACTTACTGAATACTTAATCTTTGTTTTTCAAGAAGTATACCCATGTCTTCCTAGAAAAATCATCAATGAAAAAAATAGTATATATACCCACTCAATGAACTAGATGACATTGGATTGCATACATCGGAGTGGATGATTTCCAAGATTCCTTTTTCCTTGCTCTCGCTACTTGGAAATATTTTCTTTGTGTTCTTTCCTTTCACACATCCTTTGCAAACACCTTCATGTTTTGCATGTATTTCTGGAAGACCTTCAACAACTTTGCTTGCAAGTGGTAGTGCCCTATAGTGCACATGTGCAAGCCTTCTATGCCAAAGTTCATTTGGCTCTACTGAGTCATGGACCAAAGCTTGTTCTAGTTGGCCCTTTAGCTTATATAATCCTCCCTCTTGTTGTGCTCTTGCTCTCCAATCATAACTGCATCATATATCATCTTTCCCTTTGGACACATAAGGACTTGGCCATATACAAATGCAATCCCCATTCCTTTTGCATCTAATGTAAGAGATGGAGAGAAGGTTCTTCTTTAGTCCTGGTACAAACAAGACATCCTTCATCTTAATAGACTTTCCAGAGTCTAGCTTATAGGAGGATTCACCACTACCTTTTATGGGATACTGGTAGTCATCCCCAAGTTTCACTTTGTGGGATGACTCATGTTCGGATAGTTTCACAAACTATTGTTTGAATCCCATCATATGTTTGGAAGCCCCACTATCTATGAGCCAATCATTTCTTCCATAAGTGATAGTTCCTGTGAGCGTAGAAATCAAAACATATTCTTCATCACTAGAAGATTCTTCCTCTTTGACTTTCTTTCTCAGAGGTTCATCATCTTTTGCAGTATGAGCATGATGTCTTTTTTTGTAGTTCTTCTTCTTTTGAGAGACACCTTTGTTTCTGGGACAGTATCTGGAAATGTGTCCTTTATCATAACATGTATAGCATCGGATACTAGATAGATCTCTTCTAGGGTTATTCTGGTGTGAAAGATTACCTCTAGGATGATGATGGTCCCTTCTGCTTTTCTTGGTATGTACTGTGAGAGCTTGATCTTCATTTCCCATATTTTCTTCTCGAGCTACTATTCGAGCTTCTTGTTGTGAGAATTCCTCCCATAGTCTATTGAAGGTGATTAACTTTCTTCTCACAAAAATCCCTTGAATGAAGGAGTCCCATGACCTAGGGAGACAATTCAAGGTGGTCATCACAATTTCTGCATTCTCTACTTCTTCATCTACTGCTTCAAGTTGTTCTTTGATCTGGGAGACCCTTGTAAAGAATGACTGTATGGTCTCTGCATTCTGGATCTTCACATTCTTCAAGTGATATCTCAAAGTCATTCTCTTATTTATGTTCTTCCCTTCAAATAGCTTGGTCAAGGAATCAAACATTTCTTTAGGTGTCTTTAGGGAGGACACATGTGGTATGAGGTGATCCTTGATTGAATTAGCAATAATCCTCTTGGCGTTAACCAATTTCTTCTTGTGTAAGGCCTTAGCCTCATCTCCCTATGGAACTGGAACCTCCTCACTGATGTAGGAGTCCAATTCATTTTCTTCAAGAACCAGTGAGATCCTATATTTCCATGCTCGGAAGTGATCAGATCCTTCTTGCTTTTCATCAAGCTTGGTGTGATGAGACGTCTTAACTAATAACCTCAAACGGAAATACAAAAGATTTAGATATTATCAACTTGAGAAGCTGGAACTGGATCTGGAGATAATCTTCTGTAGTGTTGGTTTTCTTGTTCAGGGGCAAATTAGGGTTTGACTTTCTCGGACTTCTACCCACCCAAAAATTTCGATCTTGATCTCTAAAATTCGATTTTGAGGAGGAGATAAATCCTATGCTGGGCTCACTAAAAAATTCCACTTCTGTGAAAACCCTAATTTCCCGCAGCAGTGACAGGTCAAAAACTGAAAATGCTAAGAATCGTATTCTTCTTCGACAGAAAGATGTTCCCTTCAATGGAGAGTCATCCTAGCCTCCTTTTGTTGATGGATTGTGGAGAGAGGCCCAAAAAGTAAGAATCCCTAGCTTCTGTAGCTGGACATTGTCTTCTTCTCAGGTTAGCTCTAATACCATGTTAGATTTTCATCAATTAGACAATACGATCTTAGGATCTTAGCTGAGAGAATAACATGCACAACAATCAATCACAAAAGACAATAGACACAAAGATTTTCCTCAAGAAAATCATAAAGGAGAAAACCCCACAACTTCCTCATATATAGAATGAGCACCAATGGCAGTAGTAAAACCCAAAGATAGAAAGATGATCTCCAACGGTTGTTCTCTCTCTTACTTGTGTGAGCTCCTCTTCTCTCACCTATGTGTTATAGCTGGGTGAGTGTGTGTCTCAAATAGAGAGGCTCACTCTTTATTTATACTAGTTTTCGACTTGACAATTACTTACCATGGCCAACTTCTCTAGGAGAGTCTAATAACCCTAGTGCCCCACAACTGTGGGGACTTTACCCCCCACATACAAAGGAGGGTTAATCTCTATGACTTTACATGACTTGATTACATTAATGATTCTCCCAATAGGAACATCCTGGACCAATGAAATACAATATATAAAATATACAAGTGAATACATTCCGAAGTTACAAATACATCAACATGTAGACATTGGGATTCATAGATGTCGTTGTTTTGGTACCTATTTTCAAAAATTTTGTCCTTTTTTCTCCACCATCAATTGCAAGAGAATACCTTTTTGGGTTAAATAAGAATAATTTTGATAGTGTGGATCTGTAGTTGTGTTTCCTACATTTTGAGTGAATAATGAGAGAATTCTATAGCTTGTGATTAGGTTTTTGAGGATAATTGTAGGAATGAGTCAAACGAACCCATTAATAAGGCTTGGCTACATAAGCTACATCATGGATCATCACTGCTAAAGATGAGAATCTAATGATCGCATTGAAAATATCAGCTAATGTGGATATGAATATATGATTAATAGATTTGTAACAACTATTGTGTTACAAATTATCCGTCAAGGGATAAAAAGGGGATGCTTCAACTCAAATAAGCATGGTTGTTTCAAGATGGCATCACAAAAGATCTTTTTAGGAAAGCTCTGTATTTTTATCATGATGTTTCTTTGAAGACCTAGACGGTTTGAACCACGACTGAACTATATTCTGTTTGGAATAATTTGTAAAGATTTTTTATATATATAAACAAAACCCTCTTCCTCTATACTATTAGTGGTTAGAGAAGCAAGAGAACGAGCTATAACTCTACTACAATTTATTATTACAATGTGGTTTTCAATCCTCGATTCCAAGCGTTTATGTGTGTTCTCTATAAGTCATGGTGATTCTCTGCAGTGTTTGTTTGAAGGAGGCCCCCTTTTGAGAACATATATTGGGTGTATGTATCAGTTAATGATTTGTATTTTGACTTGTGTTTGGTTGATGTTTCTATTTTATGCATACCATTGTTGAAAATTAGTAAATCTATATTGTTATTCTACAAATTTCTATAGTCATTTGTGATTAAAATAATTACTATATTTTTATAAATTTATGTGTTTTCAGGTTAGAGTTAATTAAATTATTTTTGTTTTAGTAATGTAATGTGGTCACTCTAATATAGCTTGTGGCCACTATAATATAACTTAACTTTTATTTTGTGTGGATTCATAAGTTTTCAAGATTGATTAAGTAACACAAATTTGTTAAAGATATGGTGGAAACAATAGCGAGTAGTTTTTAGTTAACTTAACCAAACAAGTTGATTGATTTTTGAGACACTCTTGATATTTTCAATACAATGCATAAGTGAAATGAGTGGAAGATAATGCTTTAGTGTGCACATATTATAACAGATTAGATGTTTAAAAAAAACAATTAATTTGACGAATAGCCACCCTCTTTTTGAAACTTTATCATGCCCGTCTTCCTTGCCAACCCATGTCATTATAATGCATAAGTGACATGGAAGACAATGCTTTAGTGTGCACATATTATAACAGATTAGATGTTTAAAAAAAACAATTAATTTGACGAATAGCCACCCTCTTTTTTAAACTTTATCATGCCCGTGTCCCTTGCTAACCCATGGTACAAAATAAAAAAGCATTACAACAACCGCCTTCAAACGTCGATGGTTCATTAATTTGAATATTCATTAATTTGAATAATCGGAAATCCTCTTAAATTAAATTAGTGCTTTGCCTCCTAAATTCGTGCATAAACTTATATTTTTAAATATCTTATATTTTTATAATTTTATTATTATTATTATTATTATTTTTGTTAAGAAAAGTTATATCAACTTTTAATATTGTAGGATTTTGGTGTCTCTTCTTAATTATTTTACCCTTCAAAAGTTTGAACTTAAGTAGCTTTATTAAAGATAGCCACTGTTTAATCTAATAAACTAACCAAATTTAATATTATAATCTTATTATTATGATTTTAAACTAACATTTTATACTTTAACATATGGGTTTCTACTTTTATTTCAAGTATTTTTATCTACTATTCCTAACTATAAGCTTTTTAATTAAATAAATAAAAAAATGTTATTAAAAAATAACTAATAATAAAAATTCCATCATCATGGTTTCATAGTTACGAGTTTGGGAGAGATAACATGTAAACAATACATATAACAATCTTAATTATACTTTGCTATACTTGAAAAGCCATATTTTCTTTGTAACTTTTGAAATCAATCAACGAGATTTATAAAACAACAAATTAGAATGAGAGATTAAAAATTGAAAGGCAACCAAAACATATGAATATATTTCAACAAATTTTATTTTTTTAAATTATACATAGTAAGAAAATATTTTAATAAAATATGTAATAACACTTTGATCCTCGCACAGATTCTTAATTAAAATAACTATTTACTTAAAACGTATAATCATAGTAGTTATGTTTAATCAATGATCATAGTTGGCATCATCAATGACATTTTGATGATTGATGATTATTGTTATGTTCAATAAGAATTGACACTTCTTTTGTAACAATTTCTGAAAGTGTTGGGTCAACAAGAGCCAATTTCTTGCGAGTGCTGCAATGAATAGTGGGAAGCAGTTCGCTGTCATTCATCTAAAGTGATTGCCAAACGATGATGATGCGCGTGATGAAAAGTGAAAGTCCATAAGGAAAAATGAGAACGTCCAAGTGATGAAAAGTCCATGTCCAGTTGTGCGTGATGAAAAGGCCAGAAGACAATGAAAACGATAATGAGTATGGTGACTTCTTTGGTAACATGAGTGTCAACAACATCCATTTTCTTGTGATTGCTACAAACATTCATTTCTACTTCATCTATTACATCCGGTGTTTGGACACAAACTCATGTGAGCGTGATGGAAAGTTGAAGTTCAAAAAGGCCAAATGAGAACGTCCAAGTGATGAAAAGTCCATGTCCAGTTGTGCGTGATGAAAAAGGCCAGAAGACAATGAAAACGATAATGAGTATGGTGACTTCTTTGGTAACATGGGTGTCAACAGCATCCATTTTCTTGTGATTGCTACAAACAATTATTTATACTTCATCTATTACATCGGGTGTTTGGACACAAACTCATGTGAGCGTGATGGAAAGTTGAAGTTCAAACAGGCCAAATGATATGAACGGATGAAAATCAAGTGGTAAGCTTTCTTTGGAAAAAATTGTCTCTTTCCTCCCAAGTGTTTCGACCTAAATGGATATCAGTCACTTCAACTTCCGATTTCCCGATCAGAAGCTCAATTTCAAATATAGAATGTTGTGGATTAAAAAAATGTAGGCAGAACTTATTATCTTGGTAACTTATATATCAAATGCTAAAAACAGTTATTACATAAAATCTGTTTTATATTTTAGGAGACAGCCGAGCAATGTAATCTATAAAAATAATTGTTTATAAAGGCCAAAATATATTAGCTAACTATAATTCTAATTTGATTATTATAATTCTAATTTTGATGTAATAAAAAAACAAATTATTTAAAAGAAAAGGTCTACATTATATGCATTATATTTTTTATTACATCCACAAAATCAATGGAGATGCTCTTCCATGATCTCTTGAGAACAAGTAAGGAATGTTATATACCTTGCTTCTTAATATTGGGCTTGATTGTATAGCAAAGTATGCATCCTCTAATTTATCAAGCTACATATTCTTGCATTGTAGGCTAATAAACATACTTTTATAAGTTAAAACTTGTCTTTACAACACCAAAATGCCCTGCAACATTAGAGGTGTGAGCCTCTCTCATGAGTTTCAATCCCTCATGGTTAGGAAAACTGAGTTTTTAAGCTTGTAGAGTGACCCTTCCTAGAGATGATAGTTAACCTTGTTGTCACATTCTTCTACATGGAATTGACCTTGTAGCTATTGAAAACCTCCTTGAATTCTTCATCTTCTATGTATTCCTCCTTGTATGTATCATGAGTGAAATGCTCCATATGCATCAGAGTACCCAAATTTATGATCTTTGTTGTAGGTGGCCTTGAGACCATGTCTTCCAACTTATTTGTACTTCCCATCTTCCATTTGATGATTAGGTGGAATTGTTGTAAAAATCTCATCCTCTTGTAATGACGAGTTTGTTGTAGCTCACTCCAGGCGTGCAAATATTGCAACTATTGGTGATCAATGTTAATAATGGTCTTATTTCCTATCAAATAGTTATTCCACTTCTTAATAGCTTGAACCAAGGAATATAATTCATTTTCATATGTAGGGTAGTTCAAGACTCCACCATGGAATGTTTCAGAATGATAGTATATTGGCCTCCCTCCTTGCATCAAAATTTCTCCCATAGAATACCCACTTGCATTTGTCTCCAGTTCAAAAGAAGTTTGCAAGTTAGGCAATGTGAGAACCATTTATTAACTAATCTACAGCTTGATATCCTCAAAGGGTTTCAATTGATTCCTTCCCCATTGGAACACCTTATTGTTAGTTGTTATGGAATATAGAGGCACATCCACAACCAAAAAGGAAGCTATAAACTTCCAAATTTATTGTGTTACCCCAAAAGATATCCTAAGATTGGTGACATTTGTAGTAGTAGACCACTTAGTGATGGCCTCCATCTTTGCAGGATCAATCTTAAGTTTGCCTCCACCAATCACATACTCCGAATACACAAAAAATTGTTGATCAAATTTAAATTTCTTAATGTTTTCTAGTAGTTGATGTTTTTTCAATCTCTCCAACACTTGCTTGATATGTGAGATATACCCTTCCCAAGTAACATTGTAAACGAATATATCATCTAAATACATTATTGTCAGGCTCTAGATATTGACTATTTTCATACTCTATACCTCTTTCATTGTCTTTTTGTTATCCTTATACCTCTCATTTTGAATATGACTTCGATCTAAACAATAGCCTAAATCAATGATTAATGGTCTAGAACTTGTCCTTATCAATTCTCTTTCTTTTAATTAAGTTTCGAAGAGTTTTTAATGCAAAATCTCAATTATAATTATATGTTATGGATTCGAGTACTATATTTTTATTTCAGTACTAATGCAAGAAGGTTTGGAACGTATTTAGACTAGTGGATTCATGGAATTCTTCATAAATGGATGGCAGGGGAATAGCCAACACATGCCCTGTTCTTAGTAATATATAGTTGTATTGATATATTGACTTATCTCATGATACTTTGTGTCATGAGATTAAGGAAGTCAAATAAAACCATGATATTCTCTTGCAATAGAGGTGCAGTTGTTACAACTAAATCAAGAGAATATTTCTATTTTAAGCATGCTTTGAAAACAACAAGATTATGTAATGAATAATACTCTTATTTTATAGTATGTTGGTTGTAATATAAGATCATATTCTTCAGCTTGTAAAAGCTTCAGTTCTAAAAATGAAGGGGGGGAATAGTGTATGAGTACACGGGGGATGGAATGTAATGGCTTCTTATTGAATTTCAAACATTGCATTTGAAATCGCTCGGAAATCAATAAATTTGTGAAGGTTCTTTGTTTTTTTATGGCATAGTTTTGAAGTAGATTACAAATGCATCTTGGAATAGGAGGGCCCCACTATTCAAGCTGGCTATGCATCTTAAGTCATGATAGCAAAGTGGTAATAATTTAATTCAGAGGTTTTGATTAAGACTTAATAATTTGATTTTTAAGCTATGATTTTGGTTTTTAAGTTTTCAATCAAAAAGATTTGGTTACAATTGAAGAGTTCATAGTTGCAGCTTGAGTAATTTTATATACGATTTTTAGCAGTGTAGTTTTTAGTTGTTTCCGATTCATTCGAATGAAGTGTCGAGCTTTGAGAATTGAAATGTAGCATAAGTTGGTTCTAGTCCATTATCTTTTACATCAAAAAGGAGGAATGTGTACTTGACAAACATAACTGGTTTCATTTTGAATGCATATCAGAGTATTCATTCGGACTTATTATCTCATGGAATTTATGAGTAATTTTGTTTGAAAGCAGGATCTATATTTATGGCTTGTGGACTAAAGAAACATTTGAGGAAGATTCTGTTATTATGAGAAATTCAAGATTTTGTATTTAGTAGTAGCCATATTAATCAATATATGATCTTGATATTTTTTTTCATATGCTCGTAATCATACAAAATTTGATAAATGATTAAAAAACATGATGGATCATTATCTCTAGTCAAAAGGAACCAATTAAATTCAGTAAATTAAGTGTAAGATCAAAGGCAGTGAAGGATCATTTCAGTTAGACTGTTTCAAGTAGATTGTTCTGAAGAATTTCATTCGAATTGCTCAAGTAACAGTATTTTCCATATCAGTGCAAAGTAGTACCAAATGATTTTGATGCCTTGTTCTGAGTTGGAGTTGTTTTGATTTGGATATTTTTGATCGATTTGGTAGAATCAGTTTGGTTTTCATTCCAATCATGCATAGATAGTGTATGCACCTCACAAGCTTACCTCCCTGGGTTGACAATTTAATGCTAGCTATTATCGGTATATATTTTTATTGAAATTTTCGGTGCCATTGTTGGGAAGGTGCTAAGAGGATTGGAGCTTACATAGATAGGTTTTTATTTAATTACATGGAAAGGGGGAGGATGAGTTATAAGACGAGATGTAAGAACCTATGCAAGAAATAAGTGTGGTTTCTACAAAGCCTTGTTGTTCTTTCAAGGAGGTATGTTTCTCTTTTAGTAAGGTGATGTTTCTTTCAAGTCAAAGTGGTGTTGTAATAGAAAATATTGCACAATTACCAATGATACACATACGTATTCATATAACAATGATATATATAAGAAACAAGGAATGGTAGACAAAAAAACAACTTATATTAATCAAGAACACATGTGGGTTCACACAATACACCGAACCAAGTATCTATTCGACTCTATAGCTTATATATATGATTTATAAAACTACCGATTGGTTCAACCAACCGACATGACCTATGAGGTCGAAATAATCTACAATTAGTGGACTAGAGGTTCTAGTCGACTTGGCCAACTAGGATCCTCCAATATCTCCCCCGACACAAAATATTTCTTCGTCCCAAAGAAATGAGGAGATGGAAATATACTGTCTTTGAGTAGTTATGCTTCTGTATTGATCCTAATTTTATGGATTGTGTTTCCTGATTGATGGTTGTTGCTAAACGTGTACTTTTACAATAGCTTCTGCAGTGACTGATAGTTGATGTTGA
Organism: Pseudotsuga menziesii; assembly: GCA_001517045.1. NCBI lineage: Eukaryota > Viridiplantae > Streptophyta > Pinopsida > Pinales > Pinaceae > Pseudotsuga > Pseudotsuga menziesii. The sequence continues at coordinate 51,615 of LPNX010183228.1, forward strand.
AATTCGTCCTAAGTGTGAAGTTCTTTTTGTATGTCTATATTCAGGGTGGTGATGCTTAGCAAGTTCTCCATATTCTAGTACATATCTAGGATAAGTATGTTGATCATATTGGTCCCTAGAAGTTGTGTCTTTTCTTTGGCAGCTAAAAGAAGTCGTTGCAACTGTGGCCTGATTTTCTTGAGACTGGTGAGACTAGTTCTAGCTTGGCTGATCCATTGATGCTCATTTTTTTCAAGTTTTTCTAGTTTAATCATTTCGAAAAACAATTGATCATCAATTGTTTGTCTCATTGCTTCGTTGGTGTTTGGTCGACGATTTTGGACCAAACTAATAAGTTCATTAGTCATCTGCATTTTTTCAAACACTTGTCCATAATAAGTGTACCAGTTTCACAATACCTCAGTTGTGACAATGGATTCTGTAATGTATTGATTTAACAGTTTATAAGCTTCAATGAACGTTGTAAATTGATTTCTCAGTAAAAAAATAGTTTCCTTATCCTGATCATGTCATATTTCCTTTAGTTTTTCCTCAAAATTTGACATGACACTTTCAAAAAGATGATATTCCTTGTCGAGGGGTTTGTCAGAGTTGACCCCTTCTAGAATTGTAATAATTTGTCCCACTGGACTTTCATACTTGTTAAAAAATTATGGCTGGTCTGTATATAGTTTCTTGAGTTGTTCTTTTGTTTTCTCTCTTCCATGTCTAGACACTTTATTAATAACATCTTCCAATATGTCTAGTACTTCTTCTTTCACCTTTTGTGTATTTCTTATCATTGTAGAACCAAGCTGGGATAGATGAATCAATGAAGGTAACTGTTGTTGAGACTGTTGTAGTTGTTCCTTTTCTTTTTTCTTCTTTTCTTTCCTATGTTTTGTTTTTTTTTCTTCTTCTTTGTTCTATCTGTATGTTCCTTGGACTTGTTCTGTTGGGAACTCTACTGCAGCTTCTTGCATTTGTTTAGAAACTAGAGGGATAATAGGACTAAGATGAGTAGGTTGGATAGTCTTGGGAGACTTGATAAGATTGGCGATTTGTGGTGATGGTAGAAAAGGGGACGTTGGAGTATCGAGTACCTCCACATGGTATAACGCAGCACCTTTCAGAATATAAAACAAGTGGACTAACTGCCACTCCTGGTGATAGGTCCTTGTGCTGGGTTTCAAATGTTCATCAACATCTACAGGTTTTGGTGTAACGACAAACCTTACATGGTATCAGATCTGAGGTCTCAAGTTCAATTCCCCCAAGCTACGCCGTAGGTGGGGTGTTAGAGTATCGGGTACCTCCACATGGTATAACCGCCGCACCTCTTGGAATATAAAACAAGTGGACTAACCGCCACTCCTGGTGATAAGGCCTAGTGGTGGGTTTCAAATGTTCATCAACATCCACAGGTTTTGGTGCAATGAAAAACCTTAGAGGAGAAGTAAGTGGGGAGTGAAAATCGAAGAGTAGGCTTACTTTTTCATGTGGTAGGTGTTGTTCGGAGGTAGATGGAATTATGGGTTCCACATACTTGATAAGTTTAGTAGTCGTGTTGGCAATGGGTTGTTCGATGTATGGGATGTTTTGTGGTGTAGTGAGTGGTGAGATAAGTCGAGGTATGAATGGGGAAATACGATATGATACAATGTCAATGGATGGGTCGGGATTTTTCTGAATGGTGGTTTTGGTATACCTAGCAACTTGTTTTTGTAGAATGGTCGAATGTGGGGGCTTAGTATTGTTAGGTGTGGTTAAACTAGTTTGCGGATATTCCACAGAAGCACCGGATTTTTGACTAAAAAATTTTGCAATTCTTATATAAGGGAGGGTTATCATTTAATAAATTCTTCATCTTAATTTTCAATCTGAAGTCATGCTTGGAGTGGTGCGGATAGTGTCTACAAATATGGATTTGTGATGGAGAGTGTTGTGACTGTTGTCCAAGTTAGTATGACTTCTTCAACAACTGGGGTAGGAGATGGGGGTGGTGGGATGTAGGCAAGATCAATGGATGCTGATGTAACAACTTTTACTTTCTTTTGGATTATTTATTGTTTACTTGTTTGTTGCACATTGAAATATTATAACTTCAAAGGATATTCCAAATGTATTTCACTGATGTAACCCAAGGGATATGTTATCATTCCTCCGATGGGGTGTTACTATTGTATTTAGTCATCATAGAGTCATGAGGTAAAGCCTCCACTTGTGTCGGGTCTTTAGTGCCCTAATAAATAATATAAAATATTGTTTTTGAGTATTGCTAGGTGAAGTCGGCCTAGACAGTTTATTGGGGCCGACTTGTCTACTGCAAAAGTCAAGTTGACACATGTGTATAAATAGAGGATTTGTGGTTCTTATTTGAGCATAGACCCACTCACTTGTGTAGCACATAGGAGAGAGAGAGAGATAGAATAGAAGGAGGAGAACAAATGTTTTTGGGGTTGTCTTTTATACACCTTATACATAGGAAGTTTTTGCTGGGTTTTCTTCCCCATGAGGATTTCCCAAGATAAATGTTGTGTCTATCTTGTGATTATGTTTCTATCAGTGATTCTTAATATGTTGCTATGATTTTTGAATTGAATAATATTGAATATAGTCTAGCATATGAAAACTTAACATGGTATCAGAGCTAACCTAATTAGAACAACTTTCATAAGGTGAAATTCTCCCTCCTATCTCTTCGGAAGAAATTAAGGTTTCTGGAAAAGTTGGAGGATTGAAGATCTGCTTACATAGAAAGTTGTGCCCTCCCATAGCGCATCTATTGAGACCTAGATAAAAAATTTTGGGTGGCTATATCTCTGGGAATACCAAACCCTAGTCTAGAAGTGAACCAAAAAAACCGCAGTAAAACAGAACCAGAAAAACTGTAATGTTGAAACCTTGCAAGTAGGATTTGAAGAGTGAAGATTAGGGATCTCCATAAAGCAGTTGGATAAACCAAATCGCCTCCTCCAATCCCATCTACTGGTAAGGTCAATATCCTATTTTGATCAATTTCATTTTTGAGTGACTTACTGGTCAAGATGGCCCCAAGCACTAAGCTTGAGGACAAATTGGAAGGCCTAGAAAAATTCCTAGCTTGGAAGTATAGGATTGGCCTCATTCTGAAAGAGAATGGTCTTGAGAAGTATATCAAGGATGAGATTGCATAACCTTAAGAAGTTGAAGCTAGGGATAATCATGAACAAGATCTAATCAAGGAAATGAGGATCATTGTTGATTCTGTTAAGGATCACTTGATCCCTCAAGTGTCATCTAAAAATACACCTAAGAAAATGTATTATTCACTTTCTAGAATGTATGAAGGGAAGAACATCAAGAGGAAGATGAATCTAATAACTCAACTTAAGGGCACCAAAATGAGCAAAGGAGAATCTGTTTAAGATTACTTCACAAGGATCTCCCAGATCAAAGAGAAGCTAAGTGATATTGTAGACACTCTTGATGAGGATGGATTGGTTATGACTTCTCTCAATGGCCTCACTAGACCTTGGGACTCATTCATCCAAACTCTATGCCCCAGAAAAGAATGTATGATGTTTGACATAGTATGGGAAGATCGCATACAAGAAGAAGCTAGAGTAGCCAATAGAGAAGCTCTTCTTAGAGAAGATGATTAAGCTCTAGATACCCATACTAGGGAAATAAAACAATCAAACTTCAAGAAGAGTAATCATAATCCTTCAAAGAAGAAGTTCCAGAAGAATAAGAAGAAAGATTACTCAAGTTATCAATGCTACAACTGTCATAAGTTAGGACATATTGCTAAAGAATGTCCATCACCAAAGAACAACAACAACAAAATAAATCATGTTCATCTAGCTAAATATGAGGATGAAGAAATACCTTGAAAGAGAACTAGAGATGAATATGTAGAAGAATATGTGCTATTCTCTGCACTCTCTAGGTCTATAACACCTAGAGAAGATACATGGCTTATTGATAGTGGTTCCTCTAAGCACATGATAGGAAAGAAGACAACTCTGTGAAATCTTGAAGAAAAGAACTCTTTCCAAAAGGTATCATTGGGAGATGACTATAAATATTCCATCAAAGGTATTGGTTAATCAAGATATAAGCTTGACTCTAGGACCTCCATGAAGATGAAGGAAGTATTGTATGTACCAGGTTTGAAAAAGAACCTACTCTCCATCTCAACTCTAGATAAGAAAGGATATAGAGTTTCCTTTATAGATGGACAAGTACTCATGTGGTCCAAAGGGAAGACACTTGAAGATGTCATAGTCATTGGAGAAGAAGAAGGAGGACTGTACAAGATGAAAGGACACTAAGAGACAGTTGTTTCCCATGAGACTACTAGCTCAAGTGAATTGTGGCATAGAAGACTTGCTCACATCAACTACAAGGAATTTCCCTATGTGAGCAAGGTGGTAATAGGGTTACCAAATATAAATGTAGAACATGAGGGAACATGCAAGGGATGTGCACAGGGAAAGAGCATCAAGAATCCCTTTCCGAAAAGTGACACAAAGACTAAAGGTACGTTGGAACTAATCCATTCTGATGTATGTGGTCCTAGGTCCTCCATATCCTTAAGTGGATATGAATACTATGCCACATTTATTGATGATTATTCAAGAAAGACTTGGATACACTTTTTGAAAAATAAAAGTGAAGTGTTTGGGAAATTAAAGAAATTAAAATCCTTGATAGAGAACCAGTCAGAAAAGAGAATCAAGACACTAAGGATAGATAATGGTGGAGAATACACTTCAAAGGAATTTGAAGCATTCTATAAGCAGGTAGGAATCAAGAGGGAACTAACCACTCCCTATAATCCCCAACAAAATGGTGTTGCAGAAAGAAAAAATAGAACTATCATGGAAGCAGTAAAGACCATGATTTGTGACCAAGACATCCCTATGCACCTATGGGATAAATCTGCAAGAACAACTGTAAATGTGCAAAACGTATTATCTCACAATGCTCTTGAATTCAAGACTCCTGAAGAAATGTATACTGGAAAGAAACCTGAAGTAAGTGAAACTTGAAGTAAGAGAAACCTGAAGTAAGCCATCTCAAGATATTTGGTCGTCTAGTATATGTACATATTCTGAAAGAGAAGAGAACTGAATTGGATCCTTCTGGAAAGAAGGGAATATTTGTAGGATACTGTGAAGTCTCCAAAGCCTTCAGGATATACATTTCAGGATTCCATCATATAGAAATTAGTAGGGATGTAAACTTCGATGAAGAGGCAACTATTAAGAAATCCGCAAGGTGATAGCTTGAAGAAGTACATGAAAAAGATGTACCTCCCAGAGGGATAGAAGTTGAATCAACTCCTGAAACAGTAGCACTAGAAGATCATGACATGCTAGAGCCTCACGAGCCCTCTACTATGGATATCTATCGAAAGAGAAACGCTAATTGGGTAAGAGAAATCATACAAGAAGCAGAAATATATGGACCACCAGAAGGCTCCACAAGAACCATCAAAATATCACAGCCATATTCTAGTTATGTAGATTTGATGTGTGATATTGTATATCTAGAACCCAACATCTATGAGGAAGTTGCACAAAAGAAAGAATGGGTTGAAGCAATGATGAAAGCATACCAGTCGATCATGAAGACTGATGTTTGGTATATAGTTCCCAAACCAGAAAACAAGAGTGTGGTTTCTTTGAAATGGATTTACAAGATCAAACATGTTGCGGATGGAAGTATTGAAAAGTACAAAGAAATATTTGTGGCTAGAGGATTCTCTCAGAAAAAGGGGATCGATTATGAAGAAACATTTTCTCTAGTTGCAAGGTACACTTCCATCACAGCTATCATGGCACTTGCTTCCATGATGAAATGGGACTTACACCAAATGGATGTAAAGACAACCTTCCTTAATGGCATGATTGGCGAAGATGTTTATATTGAAAAACCACAAGGATTCGAAGTCAAAGACAAAGTGACTCATGTATGCTAGTTGAAAAAGGTTCTGTATGCATTGAAGAAAGATCCTACAGCTAGGTATGGTAGAATAGATAGCTTCTTGACAAGCATGGGTTTTACCAAGAGTAAAGTTGATCCTAATCTCTATAGGAAGATTATGGATGATGAACCAGTCATACTATTACTGTATGTGGATGATCTATTTCTGACTGGAAATGAGAAACGAATCAAGAATTGAAAGAAGAAGCTAGCTGAAGAATTCAAAATGAAAGATCTTGAATTAATGCATTATTTTATAGGGCTGGAAGTGTCGCAGAGCCCAAAAGGAATATTTATGAAGCAAGGAAAGTATGCAGTAGAAATCTTAAAAATATTTGATATGTTGGATTGTAAAGTCATCCAAGCTAGTGGACATGACTCAAAGATGTTGTCTGATGAGTCATCCAAGCTAGTGTACATGACTCACTATAGATAGATTATTGGGTCATTAATGTATCTGACAAACACAAGGCCAGATATATGCTTTGTTGTGAACACCTTGAGTCCGTATCTAGTTAAACCTAGACATGTTCACTTGATAGCTGCAAAGCATGTGATGATGTACTGAAAAGGTACAATTGATTTGGGTCTATACTATGGGAGAGATCATGGCTACAATTTGTATGGGTATACGGATTCAGATTGGGAAGGAAGTGTCATGGACAAAAAGACCACTTCAAGTGCATGCTATTGTCTAGGATCTCCCATGATCTCATGGTTAAGTAAGAAATAGTCTAGTTTTTATCTCAGCATGACTGAAGCAGAGTATATTGCAGCTTGCTCTGCTTGTTGTGAAGTGATATGGCTTCCGAAGCTGATGTCAGGAATATTTGACATGGAGGTGAACACCATAGTAATTTTCTGTGAGAACCAGAGTTGTATAAAGATGACAGAAAATCCAGTTTTGGATGACAAATCGAAGTATATAGAAATCCGATATTTTTATATTAGGGATATGGCACAAAAGGGAGCCATAAAGCTCTAATATGTGAGTACCGATGAGCAAGTTGCTGATGTACTGACCAAGACTCTCTCTCGAATGAATTTCAAGTATTTCCATGAAAATCTTGGTGTAGTTCGAAAAAACTTTCCTCACAAGGAGGAAAAGTGACGGGACTACAAATAATTAACCCTCCTCATACATAGGGGGATCAGGTTGATACTTCCTGGGAAAGGGGTAGCAATGATGAGACCGACATCGATGATGGATGACAGTGATGATGGACTAAAATTGTGTATGCAATAGAGATCTTCCTTGTAGACTATAATCTTACTTGGAAGAGTATGCCTATGTATAAATGTAGATATCGTAGTATAACACTCAATTGTGAGTGGTTCTAACCTGTATGGTACGGATGTTCTACGATGAGTCCTCACATACAATAGGATTGGCATAGAGTGCAGTCAAGATATACATCTAGTTATAGATGATTCAGTTGATTGATTTCATGGATGATACTGATGGAGGATTGCATCATCCTTGGGATTATGTCCTAAATTGACAGGGATTGATCATCCCGTAATTGGATCATGTGAGGATTGAATCATCCTTGGACTTATGTCCTAAAGTGATAGGGATTGATCACCCCGTAATTGGATTATGTGAGGATTGCATCATCCTTGGACTTATGTCCTAGCATGATAGGGCTTGATCATCCCATAATTGGATTATGTGAGGATTGCATCATCCTTGGACTTATTTCCTAAATTTATAAGGACTAATCATCCCGTAATTGGAACATGTGAGGATTGCATCATCCTTGGATTTATGTCCTAAAGTGATAGGGATTGATCATCCCATAATTGGATCATGTGAGGATTGCATCATCCTTGGATTTATGTCCTAAAGTGATAGGGATTGATCATCCCGTAATTGGATCATGTGAGGATTGCATCATCCTTGGACTTATGTCCTAAAGTGATAGGGATTGATCATCCCATAATTAGGTCATGTGAGGATTGCATCATCCTTGGAATTATGTCCTTAAGTGATTGGGATTGATCATCTTGCAAGTAATCATGTGTACTGTAGGTAGCATAGCAATGAAGGATCAATTAGATCGAAATACAACAGTGAAGGGTTGAGTAGATCGAAGTGTGGCTACAAAGGATCAAGAAGGATCGAAGTGATGTTGAAAAGGATCGAAAGGATCAAAGTACTGTTGCAAAAGGATCGAAAGGATTGAAGTGCTACTACAAGGGATCAAGAATATCCGAAGGCTATTGCAGAAGATCAATGTGCTGCTGCAAAGGATCAAGAAGATCGAAGTGCTATTGAAAAGGATAGAGAAGATCAAAGTGCTATTGCAAAGGATCGAAAGATTGAAGTGATTCTATTAACACCCAAAAAGGGTTCACTACCTCATCTACCCCATTACATGGCTCATTTGTCCATTTTCCCACCATATCTCCATCAAAAAACCCATAAAACCATGTAAAAAGCCTCCAAAAGGCTTAAAATGCCTCCAAAAGGCCATAAAACCCTCTTTTCCTCTAAAAATATCCAAAAACCTCCAAAAAGGAAGAAAAAAATATAAAATAATGAGGAAAATGAGAAAAAAACCCTAAACAGCTGAAACCCTAACCCTAAAAACGCATGGTTTCCAACTATAAATAAGTGATGGAGACCCCTTATTCCATATCCACAATCACAAGTATCCTGCCTCTGCCAAAATTGCTCTTGAAACCCTAGCTCACCATCGAGCTACTTTCACCATTGAGAGCCCCTTTTGGCCTATTTCCACCATTGGAGAAAGAGAAGAAGCAGCTTGAAGTTCAGAGCCACCGACTTGGACCAGCGCAAAGGGCTTCATCAACCTTCACATTGAAGGTCAGACCAATAAAAAAATCATTATTTACTTTTTACTGTTTTACTTCATGAATATGTTTAGATTTAGTTTTTATTTCAGTTATAGCTTTTAATTCACATATAATTGAACTGCTACTAAGGAATCCATTGTCCTTAGTAGGTGCTCATTCGCACAAGATAGGGGTAAAACCCTAGCAACAGTTTTGGTGACTCCACTGGTTTTTTATTTTATTTTATTCCCCATATTGTACTTTCGGCTGTTGTTTTCCACCGCCGTAAACCGCACATTTTTTCTTCGCAGCCACGACCCGAAAGCGCGCCTGTTGGCCGTTTAGCTGTGACCCGACCGCGCCTTTCCATATTTTAGCTACGACCCGACCGCACCTTTCCAGATATTAGCCGCGACCCGAACGCGCCTATTTGCTGTTTACCTGCGACCCGACTGTGCCTTTCCAGCTCTTAGCTGTGACCCAACCGCCGCTGTCGGCCAAAAATCCGTGACCTGAGCGCGCCCGTTTCTTTCAAACCTGCGGTCCGACCACTCTATTTAGCATCAAACCCGCGATCTAGATTTTGCACTTGTTCCTGCTTTATAACCTAGCCCCTTTGCTGCCATATTTTCCGCACATGCACAGCCATCTGTTCCACCTGCAGCCTTACAGCCATTTCTGCCCCATTATTTCTGTTACATTTTTACAGCATTGTTTTTAAAATTTGCAGCATTCTTATTTCAGTAAATTTTGCATGATAAAATTTTTTTCATTCAAGTATTATTGTTATTTAGGAAGTTGCCCTGGCTCTTCTCTTCTGGGTTCATAACCTCACAAGCACACAATCTGTCACCTAATTCAAGTGAGACTTAAAAACTACTTAACTCAACCAACATTCTAACCCCATTTGGGGAACACAAAAGAATTTTTGTAGTTAGGTAGGATCGGGGGGGTAGGATTCCAATAACACCCCTCGGTTACTTGCACTTGAGACATAGTTGTTGTCCATTAGGGAACCAAAATCCCCTAGTATTTTTTGACACGGTCACAACCAGATTACCAGAAGGCCTCTCCCTTAGGAGGGTTGAAGTCGTGAGATTGGTTCCAGAAGTCTGAGTGGAATACCGAACTCCATTCAGTAACTGAAGGGCTACCTTTCGCAATTCTCGGGATATCCCTGTATAGGGAATATTGCGGTTAAAGGACCAAGTGGCAGATTTACCTTTCTGGACGTGTCATGAACGGGGTATCTTAGTTTCCATTCTTCTAGGATTTGACTACCCAGTGTCCCTCCTGGTAGGGGGATACCCAAGCCACTTGGCTTTCTGATTCATATTTTCTGACTTGGATTTCATCACCTTGCAGAGGATATGTCTAGTTGAGTCATAATACTTCTAGTTAGGTGTTTGCATGCTCCCTTACCTCCTTTTGGTCTAGAGAGTCCACCATTTTTTATTTTTAGAAAACCTGCTGTCTGTTGGTATTTTGACCATTTTTGTTGACAATCCGCCTATTGTAGCACGCTGTTACAGTGGGTGTTTTGAGTTGGTCGTTGGCCTGAGTGCCCTATTTTTTAAGCTCTCCTTCTGCACACTCGGTTGCATTAGGGTTTTTGAGCTGTTTTTGTCATTACCTCAACCCACAGAGATTTGACATCATTTGTCACCATTGAGACCCCGAGACATTCTCGGCGCCTCAGAGGCGAACCCCCCCAGCACGATTCACTTGACACCACCCGTCATAGACATAGATCATCATCACTTGATACCACTTTTCATAGATCTCAAGCCTTGTCACTTGACTCCACTCGTCAGCGGCATAGGACTCCGTCACCAGATACTGACGCCCCTTATTTTACCTCCGATTCTAAGCCAGAATCCGAGAACCCCCTTTACACTGCCCCTACTAGCCCCATGGCTGGCGTGACTCCCACTCCCATCCTGGTAGGGACCGTTGGTGGCACATCCACCATGATACCTGTTACCACACCTACTTTGGGTATGCCCTCCACGGGGACACCCTCTACTGTTCCCCTCACGGCGCCTATTCCCACAGCGGGAATACCTATTCCCACTCCATTAGTGGCCCATCCTACCCATGGTGGTGCAGGACCGTCCCATACCACCTTAGTTCCCCCACTTGGGGGAAACCTCCCTCACATTACCCCTCCACTTGGGGGCATTGGCCCTACCCTGATCCAACCCACTACTGTGTCACATCCGTCTTCCAGTTTTCCATTCACGGCTAGCCTCAACCTACCTGATCTAGCTAGATTGATGAACGACCCCATTCGACACGACACTGCGTGGCCTCACATGCCCACCAAGCTCCCCTCTGACATCCCTAAGTTCGAGGGCAAGGCAGGTGAGGACCCAAAAAACCATATCATGTCTTTTCATCTATGGTGTTCCTCCAAATCCATAGTAGAAGACTCTATTCACCTCCGTTTATTATAGCGCACTTTCATTGGATCTGCTGCCAAATGGTATATCGAGCAACCCCATGGAACCCATGCCACCTTTACTTCCCTCGCCTCGACATTCCTGCAGTTCTTCCAGTTACCTGTCCGCTATGACGCAGGTGTTGAGATCCTACTATCATGTAGACAAAACACGGCTACCCACATCACAGACCACATCCACGAATGGTGCCGACGCCGTAGTTTATGTAAGATCAAGCTAGACGACCGGCTCTTCCTAGACTGGTTCCTCAAATCCCTCCTTCCTATCATCGCTAGAGATGTAGCATCAGAACGACCCCAGTCTGAAGAAGAGGCCATCCTTAAGGCCCAGCAATTCGATCTCATTTACGCCCAGTCAGGTTATCTTTATACCATTATACCTGACGCCCCTTGCGACAATTCCTCCCAGAATGATGCGCTGGGGGAATCCCACACTACCGACGGCATCATTGGCCATGTCTCTTCGCAGCCGCAACCATTTTCCATAGCTCTTCCTACCCCTGTCCTTGACCCTTCGCGGGCTACCTCACAGTATGCTCCCATGACACATCACCATCATACCCATGGACCCTCATGTCCACCTCAGTGTTTCGGTCATGTGACTCCTACTTACGCCCCCTCGATCACACCTCATCCCTACTACCACCAGTAGGCTGCACCAGCTCCTGTGCCATCACAAGCACAACCTCATTATTACCCACCACAGGCAGCCCATGCAACAAACCCACAACCCGCTCCACAGCACTATCAACAACCCCCTCAGGTTGCTGCACTTGCGCAACCCCCACCTACATATCATCCACCGCAGCCTGCCCCAGCCCCTGCGCAACCGCAGAATCCACCCGCTGGCCAAGGGCAAGTTTACGCTCAACAAAACCCGCCGCAAAACCAGAACAACCAACGTAACCAGGGCCAACAAAACCGCGGCCGAGGCCGAAATCATGGGAACAACCAACCAACCGAGCAAGCTGGTCAACACCCTAATCCCCCCGCTAATAATAATGCGGCCCCTGCCAGCCAAAACCCTGATCGCCCGCCCAAGCAGGCTAAAAACCCCAATTTGCGCACGAACTATCCTTGTTCTGTTTGCGGGGTCTATGGCCACTACACACATTTTTGTCCGCATATGGAGTGAGTTCGGCAACTTTTGGCTACTGATGTTCACCACCAAGGGCAGGCAGCTCCTCAAGTGCCTCCCAACCCCCCACAGCCTCAGAAGCCACCTTTGGTGCTGCAAAACCCCTTACCAAACCAAGGTGTAGTGAACACTGAACCGTTGGCTCCCCCTCAAGCTAACACACCCATCCAACAACAAATCACTTACGCTGCTCCTGATCAAACCATGTTTGACTCAGGCACCCACCATTTGTTGATGATGTCCTCCGATGAGGTCAACCTCCATACTCGGCGGAACCAATATGGCTCTACCTCTGAAGCCCCTCCCACCAACCAACCCACTAACGCCCATCCCGCTGATCAGGCATTACGTATACCTCCACCTCCACTAGATGGTGCCCCCAGAGCACCTCCTTTCCCACTGCGCCGTATCAACAACAAACCTAATGTGCGGGCTGCGTCAAATTACAACATTGTAGATGACTTAGCCCAATCCCCCGCAGCCATGTCTGCGTTAGAAGTATTAAAAAACTGCCCTTCGCAGCGCAAGATTTTACTCTTAGCCATTGGGGCTATCGATCCAAATGATTCGCAGTTAATAGCATTTGATTTAGACCACTCTGAACCCCGCCTGCCTTCCACTTTGGCATTCCAAGTTTCTGTTTCCATTCAGAATTTTGTCATCCATCAATGCATTATAGATGAAGGCGCCTCTACATGTGTCATGCCCACCTCCATCTGGCAGAAAATGGGATCACCCCCTCTCCAGCAATCCTCCACTGCGTTGTGAGCCTACGATGGCCGTTCAGCTCAACCACAAGGCCTATTAACTAACGTCCCCATCCAGCTAGATGGCAAAATCGTCGTCATAAACATCGAGGTTATCAATGCACAGCTGGATTACAACCTTTTACTTGGCCGCAGCTACATGTATGCCATGAAGGTAGTTGCTTCTACCATTTTTCGTACCATGATGTTCCCCCATGAGGGACGCGTGGTCAAGGTTGACCAACTCACTTACCATGATCCCAATGCCCCCGCAGCACCCGAAAATGTTCTCCCCATGGTTGAACAACATGTTTCAGGTGCCACCACCTCATTCATTTCTTCTACGGGGCCCGGAGTTTACTCAGACGCACCAATGACCTCGACCTTCCCGTCTATTCCACCCCCGTCACCTGCCGCTGAAGAGTCCAACCTATGCACCCTGTCCCATCACACGCGCACTCCTAATAATCAAATGCCTTTGTTGCCTAAACCCCCTTTGGTACCTAGTCACATTGGTGCTACACCCATCCATACCATTCCTTTCCTTTTTCCTCCCTCAGGAGTGGTTAGTGCCCCAGTCATGGCTACCCTTAGCCTCCCGGGTTTAACATTAGGATTACCCGTTTGGTATCTTTCGCCTCCCGTTCCCCTGCCGACACCAAATGTCGTCCTGCAACTGGTGCAACCAATTATCACTACTAATCAACCACCTCCTGGTATCGCTACCCCGTCGTCCTCCACAAAACCCCCCCCTCCTCTTACCAAACCCACTGGGGGCAGAGGCCCCCAACCTTACACTGCTGTCCCACCTCCCAAGACATTCAAAAACCCCCCTGTGTTTCGTACTCCTTCCAAATGCGCGCTGTGCGACGAGTTGGGCCATGTGACTCACCTATGTCCTCAGTTACCGACATTACGAGAATACATGCAAATGCTTGACAACGACCCCACTATCCCGGTTGTCCATCTAAATTCAACCCCTAAGCCTCGCGACAAATCCCTGCGCACTAACCACTCCTGTGCCCTATGCGATGTTTACAGGCATTACTCCCATCACTGTCCTGATCTCCCAGAGTACAGAATAGCTCTCTTTGAGATGAACAATCCGGATCTTGAGACGGCACCACTCACCATTGAGGAAATCCATTCCCCAGTCTCTTCCCCTTCCGGAGAGGTCAATACCACTCTATTTGAGATGAACAACCTGGATCATGAGACAGCACCCCTCACCATTAAGGAAATCCATTTCCCAGTCTCTCCCCCTTCCGGAGAAGTCAATACTACTCTCTTTGAGATGAACCATCTGGATCTTGAAAAGACACCACTCACCATTGAAGAAATCCATTCTCTGGTCTATTCCTCTTCCGAAGAGGTTAATACCATATATATGATCTCTTCCGTCACTACACCCTCGTCAACCGACTTAACGACACAGACTTTCCGTACTGATGAGGAGATCCTCGAGGCTCTCACTACCCCAGATTATCCCTGGGATGACATGCACCACCGTTCCTACTTCCTCCCAAATGGACCCTCCTCTAACGCTGCCCCTCAATTCGCAATTGAATCCAAAGACTTCCTTCCCCCCAAGGTTGACTGGTTCAAGGACCCTATTCTTGCTCCTGATGCCTTTGAAGAGGGTAACATGGCCAACATCTCACCTGTCATCCAAATTGATATCACTGCCCCCGGAGGCGCCCCCGAAGTCCTCTCATTCATGGACGGTTTTTCCGGATACAATCAGATCCAAATCCGAAAGGAAGACCAGTACAAAACTGCCTTTACTACCCCATGGGGCACCTTTTCCTATCGCGTCATGCCTTTTGGCCTAAAAAATGTTGGCGCCACATTCCAGCGGGCCATGACCTATTGCTTTCATGATTTGGTCCATATCCTGCTCGTCTACCTTGATGACCTTACAGCTTGTTCCCGAAAACGATCAGACCACCTTAATGACCTTCGGCAATGTCACATACCCAAGTTTGTAAAAATTATGTAAATTGTTTTATTTTATTTCTGAGACATTATGTTAAACTTAATCCTAAGTAGGGATTGATGACTCAGCAGAGTCAACAGTTATGGAGTGTAATTCAGAATATTTTATTAATAATAAATAAATTATGGAGACAACAGCATGGGAGAGCTGTTAAAAGAGGTTACTGGTCAAACTGGTGGATGGAACTAGGTGGAAAGGCAAAAGACAAGTGGCAGCATCCTCAAACACTTCCTAAGTTGTAGGTGGCAACTTCCCTATATTTGGGGTCATGATTCCCCAAGAAAGTGGAATGTGAGCAGTTGGCTCATTAAATGATAGTTAACCCAACTAAGACCTAGGCAATCTTTAAAAGTACTCAATGAGGAGAGCTCAGGCTGCTCATTACTTTGATTCCAGAAAGAATTTCATTCAGGTGAATGTGATTCAGGAATTCATTGAGGAAAGAGGGAAAGACAGTAAGGAAGTGTTTGATTCCAGCCAGGGAGACCAGAGCAAGCTCGGGGGTCCTGAGAAGTCGCTGTCTGAGCGCTCTCCAGGAATTGGTAGGGAGGAACGGCCTCCCATTGCTGTTNTTGAGTGAGTGTTTGCAGTAACTTGATTCTGATTACAGCTATTTGAGCTGAGAGAACTGACTGATAGTTCTGATTTGATACTGAATTGAAAGCTGTATCTATTTTGCTGCACCTAGTTCCAGCCAGGGAGACCAGAGCAAGCTCGGGGGTCCTGAGAAGTCGTTGTCTGAGCGCTCTCCAGGAATTGGTAGGGAGGAACGGCCTCCCATTGCTGTTGTTGTCCACAGCATTAAAACAGGTTTTTCATTCATTTCTTTATGCCTTTCTGAGTTTAAATGATTGTATGTTATAATTGTTTATGTTTGAGTAATCAGTTAGTATCTGTAAAATTAGTATCTTGAAATGGTAGCAGTAAAACTTGTTAGTAACACTGTNCCTTATGCCTTTCTAAGTTTAAATGATTGTATGTTATAATTGTTTATGTTTGAGTAATCAGTTAGTATCTGTAAAATTAGTATCTTGAAATGGTAGCAGTAAAACTTGTTAGTAACACTGTGTTTTTCCACATCTGGTGCCACCAGATAGTACTCTAGCACAGATCTCAGTGGTAGAAGCAGAATACTTCTGAACTGAGTTTCCTAAAATTATCTACAGTATTTACAAATGTTTTTACAAGTTCATGAACCATTTTCTTACAGTTTCACAATCTAGATTCAGTAATATATTCTGTTTTCTGAAAATAGCAATTATAAGATTAAAAGTATAGATAAGATATTTTGGCAGATTTCGTAGGGTTATAATGATCTTCTAAGTTTAGAGGAGGATTCCTTCCTTAGGTATTAAATAAAATAATCTGACAGCAGGGTAGGATCAAGTGTCTGTAATTTACTAGTTAAAGGTTATAAAGATTTTTCCTATTTTATTTCTCAATTTGTAATCCAGTTAAGAATTACAAAGTTTTGGTACTGTACACTTTATAGCTAACTAAGGATAAGTATAAGTCTTAATTATTATTCTATTTTTGGTAATAAATGGTCACAAATATGTATTGGAATCATACTTAAAATATTTATAAATATTGTACAAAATACTCAGCTTTTACATTAATAATAAACTCACATAGATAGTAGTAAATAACAATAAATAATGTTCATAGGCAAAGTTAAGAGCAAGTAATATATTACATTATGTATACTATAATAAATAATAATACTTCGCAGTATATAAGTTATGACTGCAAATATGTTTATTTAGAACATGTATATAAATAAATAAAATAAATTTATGACTTAGTTCTTCTGTGTTATTTAAGTAAAGAAAACAAATGAATGCATTAAATACCATGCAGTTTAAGGGTACAAACCCTAGATATATTACCTATTACTTATCAACAATATCATAAAGGATTTAATATAGAGATAAAACATAATGTGAGAAAACTGTAAATCGCTCATGGTCGAGTCTTAAAGATTTAACTTCTACAGAAAGATAATGACAAAATGCTTATTGCCATTTAAGGCTTAATGAAGTAACATGTAAGTACTCTTAGAAAAAGCATTTATTAAAAGAATAATAATAATATTCCTTTTACAGCCAGGTTAATGAATAAAACACAGAAGCAACTCTTCATTAAAAATCCTTTTATATTGTGTATAAGGATAATCATAAGAAAGGAAAAACAATAATCAAAGTTTCAGCATATCTGAGGGTAAAACCCTGTCTTTAATGGTAAATAGAGCGGCAATATCCCTGTTTTATGCATTAACATGTAGCCATTTTTTTTAAACAATACTAAAAGGCGTATAACCTGTAAGAGTTTATAAACATAGTTTTCCAATTTAAAATTATTATATGGATAGACCATGTTTAACTCACGGCTGAACATTAAGCACACAGAGCGTATGATGAAGGGTTTTTATATCATTTATTTTGTATGGAGGAGTTACTTAAAAGAGAAAATAACAGTTAATTTAAAACTTCATTACAGTAAAACGCTTTAAAGACAAGCGGTGTTACGAAGAGACCAGCGATTTAAACAAGCCATGACTTCATTCTTATAGAAGACTGACAGTCATCTATTTTTTTTTAGTTTCTGCTCTTTACAGAATAAAAACCTTAAGTAAAGACAGGTACATAAATACAACCTCGACCTAGATCTTTTACATGTATTCATCGCAGGAGTAACCCTGGTAACATCTATTTGTTAACAACCTACAACCTTACGCAAGCAGAGAACCAGAGTAATCACTGAAGCGCACCCCCATTCATCATAACCAACAAGAGGTATGCCACGGTGAGGACCAGGCTTACCGGTGGAGCCGAAAGCCGAAGCGTGGAGCGTTCCATATTGCTTTGAGGAGACCGAATCTGCCATCGAAGGTAGTTAAATGTTAGAAACCCTAAACATTATTTTAACCATTTTATTCTTTCCTTTTTAAAACAAAAGAATAAGCGTTCAAACTGTATTTTATTTACCTGTAGTGTTGAAGTCGAACAGCCACCTAAAGTAAACAAGCGACCAAGAATCGGGTAACCCAAACCCTTTTTTTTCTTTTCTGTGATAACAGGCTAACAGTAAACCAAGGATCTTCTCCAATTGGAGACACCGTCGATAAGAAGTTAAAAACTAACATGCAGGTCGTAACCGAGTAGTTACCAGAGCTCAACGACCTCCAACCAGCAACGACTATAATGATACCATCGACCGAATCGCAGACTTATGCACTGAGCAGTAAGGGAAGCAACGCATAAGAGCTACAATCAAACCACATTGAACAAGAAATCGACTGTAGCAAAACCACTAGGGTTTGTAGATCTCAAGCTCGAAGGCGAGGGAGGAACTGAGGCTTGAAAAGGGGCAAGTCAACCTTTTAAACACCCAATGCATGGCGAGGAGGCAGCCACGACAGCGTTTAAATCATTTGCTCTTGAGTGGGTTAAATGATAATGTTCCAAAATCATTTGAATGACAAACCAAATCATGGTATGGAGATAATGATAAGGTCGAACCTTTGTCTTTACCTGCATTACTTTATGCATATCATAATGTTAGAATATGAGGTATTCACAAAGCATTGCAAACTATAAATCATAATATGCCTATGATAAACCCTAGTTTGGTGTTAGAATATTTCTACGATATTATATCATGCATTGCAATGTTTACAATGTGATGTTAAATCTTTAACATATGAATTTTTGTATTAAAAACAATAAACTATAATATGACTATGTTTTGATAAACCTAGTTTGGTAATTATAGTGCAAATCATACATTGAGACCTCGCTTGAGGTTAGACCTTGACTTATAACATAAGCAAATGAACCTTGTGTTATAAAACTTATGAGAATTTGAGTGAAGAGTTATTTAATATGTTTCATAAAATTAATGCCTTTTTGGCCAAATACCCTAGTAGAATATTAAAAACAAAAGTCTAACATTTACTTTTAAATGTTAAGCATTGTTTATATGAGATAGTCTCTAAAGAGAGACCTTGAACAAAATGGAAGTTGTTCTAGCTTCATAAACTATGTACATATAAATGAATAGGTCCTTAAACAATTCAAGGGATTATGTCTACTTATGTGTTTTAGGCTTGTATCAAAGTCTAGATCAAAGGCAACTTTAAAATCTTATAAGAACTTCCTTTAGCCATTAAATTCTCTATTTAGACAGTACAATTGTAACTATTACCCAATGCTAGAATTATAAGAGTTTTTAGGTGGTAGCTAGACAAGGAATTCATGCAAACTGCCATCTTTATTTCTTGATGTTTGTTCAATCTGGATGTTCGTAGTATTATGGTCATGATGCTACTTGATTATTTCAAAGGCACACATGGTATTTTTAAATTTATCCTTGATCTTGGAAAGAAAGAAAATTTCCATCAATCCATGCTCTTGAAACTGTTACTAAATAAAGGCTTATAATTAACAGGAAATCCTGTA
>LPNX010183239.1:2892-61059 GCA_001517045.1 Pseudotsuga menziesii
GCATTTAGATTTTTGTAAATTATATGAGAACCTTTCCAAATACTCCTCTAGACTCTCATCTTCCTGTTGAGTCATTCCAAAGATATCATCTTTGAGATCCTTTGATCTGCAATAGGCTTGATATTTCCGGAGAAAGATCTTCCTCATTTCATCCCAACTAGTAATAGAGTGTTCTCCTAGGCCCATAAACCACTTCAAGGCAGCTGCCTTAAGGGTAGCAGGGAAAAGATGGAGCTTATGGGTATCATCAGTATACCCATAAGTTCGACACAAGATGTCGAATTCGAACAGGAAAGAGTCAGGATCTTCGGAGGTTAAGCCATAAAAGTTTGGTAAAACAGAGGGTGGAATGTTCTTCATCTTTACATCTTCCCCTAGGATAATACTAGTGTCCAAAATAGGAAATTTGAAGGTAGCTTCCTGATCTTCTTCTACCTTTTCCTCTCTCTCATGTCCTCTTTCCTCTTCTCTTTCTTGTCTCCTCTCTTGGTCTCTCCTCTCCTGTCTGCGTTTGTTTTCTATCTCTAGCATCCTCTCATACTCTCTTCTCTGTTCAGCTGTTGGGCCTTTTGACATTTCTTCCTCAAACATTTTGAAACTACCAACTGCTGAGATAAAACCTTTTGGAAGAGAAGCTCCTGTTAGTGCTGTTTTTGGGGGGTTTTTAAGAAATCTTCCTTTTTCGTCTCTAAGTCTTGACATAAAAGTAAAACCTACTCTGTGTTTTTGTTTAAAATTTTTATTTTTATCAGAAAACTAAGGTTCCTAAGTCTGCTTCTACCGTGCCTCCCCGGCAACTGCGCCAAAATGTTGGGCTCTGATCTATCAGTATTAATCATAACTTGAATTTAAAATCAATCTGGGTTTGTGAACTTCGAGACACATCCAAGTTTAGGACAGAGAAGCTGGACTCATTTAGAATTTAACTATCTGTAATTGAATCTACTGACAGAAACTAAAATACTGCAGCTCACAGAGACAAAATCCTTTTATAAGGGTGACTTCGTTTGTTTCCTTTTAAGCATACAGTAATTGATTTGTGAAAGCATAAAAGACTGAAGTAAAAATTAATTAAACAACAAATTTATAACCCTAGGATCAAACTGCAGAATTCTACCAGCTCTGAAAGACAATTACCAATCAAGATCTCTTACAAGACAACATTCATAAATTGTAAATGTCCTTTACCATTTCATTATTGGATAAACAGCAATAGATAATGAACTAGAATCTTGGTTTAAACCTTCAACGCATTCAGTATTTAACTAGTAAAAAAAACAGAGTTTATCCAATATTGCCAGTGATGTACAGCACAATAGAAATTGTAATTTGAACCGTAAATAAAAGAAACAGAGCATCAATAGAATCGATTTAAAACCTGACTGAACTTGTTCTACGATTTATAAACTAGAAATTGCAAGAAAATGCATACCAATGACACGATTTGGATAACTAGCATCAGAAGTAAATCGCTGCAACCATCAAATCAATCTACCGGCAACATGAAAGTGTGAGAGTTCGACGATGGGGGCCCTCCAAAGCCTTGCTTAGCACACGATGAAAGATTTCACAGAACTAAAGCTTTATATTCATTCACCAGAAAATTGTTTACACAGAGATACCACGCAGTTTGGAAGCACAAGTGCATTCCTCTTCAAAATCGTGATGATCTTTCTCATTGTCTTATGAGTGATTTATACAAATTCAAAATCAAACTGTAATGCTATAAATCTGCATCTAATTTAATGCTAAGAGCTAACGAGATCATCTTCAGAATCGTGGAGTTCCACAAAATCAGCATTGTTCCTTCTTTTGTGTTGAATGCAGAACAGGTGGTCGCCTTTGACTCTAGTTGACTGGACATCTGTACAATCCACATCACCTAACTGTTGTATGTTCATCCATCTGTGGACATTAAGGATCCATTCTTTATCTTCCGTTTCCCTCCTAGCTGTCCTGTAATTACTCAACCTTGGAGGAAATGCGGGAAGTTAGTACATCCCGTAGTCTAAGTAAAAATCCTAGTTTAAAATGCTTAAAAAGTCACTAAACCCAATTTATTAACAAGCAATGACATTATACCTCTTTAACCAAGGTTTATAGATGATCTTTAAAACTTTCTACTCAATATGGAGGTTTTATGAAGGAAATGAAGGTCATCTAAGAGGCAAAAAGGGGTCAAAAACAGTGCCCAACAGTGTTTCCAAGAGATTGATGAACACACTGGCCTATGGTTGGGTGGAACGTTGCAACGATGTAGCTGGTTGCAGGACAAGCTTCTACTAAGATAAGTATTCTTGTGTTTAAGTCCTTGCAACTGTGTTTTGTTTTATAACTTAGATGAACATGTTAAATTTTGTGAATGAATTGCTTCTGTTGTTTAATGAATTAGACATCTGCATATGTATTTTATTTCATTGAATTTTATATTGTGTTCATGGGGCTTAGTTTGCCCGGATTAGCTAGCAGTCCCTTATTGTATTTATTTGTAATAGAGAGATTAATAATCAAAACCTCCCGAGGATGATCCTAGCTTAGTAATCAAAACTGGTTGAGGAGATCATATTTTTATTCACAGCAGTTTCCCTAATTTCAAATATTCCACTGTGGAATAAAAATGAACTCTTAAGGTAACTGACCATCAATTCCCTTATATTTTGAGAAATATTTTCACATAATCAACAATGAAAACAATGAATTTTATTCAAATGTTAAATGGAATTATACATTTCTATTTCCCACTAAGTGCAAGTTATTCAAATTTAAGGTACTTCTGAGTGATAATGTATTTCCTAGAAGCTGCAAATTGCAAATGAAATGTTGAAGATGTTAGGTGTTCAGTATATATCATATCATGGATGTCCAAATGATTGTATTCTATATAGAGGCGAATATGTAGATAGATAGATATGTCCAAAATGTGGGAATGTCAGGAACCATAAATCAAGAAACATGGGTATAGAACATGGTCCTCCTCATGATATATTCAAGATATAAAGGATTCAAAGTCTCTTTCGTTGCATAGAATTAGCTATGCTGCAGGGATAGCATGCCTCACACAGAAGTGAGTTACAAGTTATGTGAATCCCAATAGATTCAATAGCCATGAAGCATATTGAGGATACATGGATTGATAAATTCAAGGATGAAGTACAGAGCCTTTGATTGAGCATAATTATGGATAGAGTTAACCCATATTCCCTAAAAAACACCAACTATTTGGTTTGTCCTGTAGAAGGAATCAATAATAATATCCCTTCATGGCTGTTTGTGAAGAATGAACATCTTATGATGGCTCTTATAGTCCCTTGTAGAATACAAGTGAAGAATATGAATGCTTACCTACAACCATTGATTGACGAATTAAATAAATTATGGGAAGGGATACAAGCATACCTTGTATGAAGAACCATCCCAACAGAGATATTTTTTACATTGTATGGCCAATATGCATACACCACCCATGATTATTCAGGATTAAGAGTTTGTTCTCGTAAACATGTTGATCAATTTGTTGATATTTGTAAAAATATTTTTTGGAATAGTTAATTCAGTGCGATTGTCTTGATATTCAATGCGAACATGCTCTGTATACAATACATCACAGGTCTTATAACAAAAAGGTATCATAGATGAAATGTTGTGGACCTTAATGAAATTAATTTTATCTATAAAATTATTAGTTAAATTAGATTATAAATAAAAATAATTTATGAAATATATTTTGTTATTTTATTATTACATAAACAAATGTGTAGCTTAATCATTGCATTACCTACTTTATAAATTTTATTTCTTTTGACTTGATATCTTGAGAGCACTCAACCAATCAACTAAAACACTTTGGATGACGCTTTTATTTCTTTTGACTTGATATCTTGAGAGCACTCAACCAATCAACTAAAACACATTGGATGACGCTTTGATATATGAAATATAAAACATTAGTATTTGAAATATGAAAATTTTATTATAGATTGAAATGAAATTGTTTATATTGAATTATTTTTATTGATCATTTTAACTATGTCAATACACATATTCAACCGTGGTTGAGTGTTTTACAAGTTAGCTTCCAAGATATGTATACTTTCTTTTCAAATTGTCAAATCATATATTAAAAAAATAATAAAGAAATTGTACATATGGTCGTTTCTTTTCAAAGTGTCAAATCATGTACTTGCATTCACATCAACTTTATTAAACATTGCAAAGCATTTGTATTTTTTGTATTTTTTATGATTTCTTCTTACAATGGAAAACACATCACCGTCACTTTTTTTTCAATCCAATCAAAGGGTAGCTAAATTATAGAGTTTTATAACATATAATCGCTAAATTAAAGGAAAACTATATACCTTATTATATCCTCAATCCTAAAAGTCATAATCTCTCCCCATTGAAAGCATAGCTTTTTTCCACAGAAAAAAAATCGTAACTTTATTACAAAATTACATTCATCATATGAGCCACTATCTTTACAGATCAATGTCCATTTTCTCAATTCTTCAGCACCAAAAAATGCTTTTTACAATAGGTAATAATTGATTAAAAATCAAATTCTATCCAACCCAAATATTCAATCAGTTAACACTATAGTCAATGATAGATATATCTTATAGGATAACCAGAAAGTAGTATTGACAATGTACATATCAACATATTACAGCATATAATACTTGACTTTCAAAGACTATGTAAAATTTATATATCATCTAATTTAGTCTTTATCAACAAAGAAAACAGATAAGGATTATCCTCAAATACTTGCATCAAGTATTTTACCAAAAAAAACTATCACAAAACTTGTCACAATACCTTGTCTCCCACTCAACACAAAACTGTCACAAGTATCCTTTCAAAAACTGTCATAAAAATTTCATAGAATTGTCACAAGTATCATTGTCACAAGTAACACTATCACTAATATTTATACCAATAAACTGATCATCAAATAAAAACTGTCAACAAAAACCACCAAAGTCTCATAATCCCCCCCCCCTCCCCCCCCAAACCTTATAACTAGAAAATATGAAAAGTCTCATAAGTTTTAGATCCTCTAAACTCCAGAATTTTCCAATGACGTTCCACCACATTAGCACCAGATACCCAATTGATCACCAACTGTGAATCCCCAAAAATATGCAAAGTTTGAACCCCCTTGCTTTAAAGCCAAAGTAATAAGCAACTTTAAGGCTAAAATCTCAGCATAGTTGTTGGTGCCCAACCCCAGACCAGTAGAAAAAGTAAAGAAGTGCTCATCAGATAAATACAAAATTCCACCTGCCCCACAAATCCGAGGCTCTCCAGCTGTCGAACCATCAAAATACCCCCAAGGTGATGCTTTGTCAATTTGTTCATTGACAACCATTCTTTTATTCAAAGCTCTGTTATCCAAAGGATAAAAACTCAGTAAACCCAAACATAAAGAAGTTACCACATAAGACTTTGGCTGAATATCTTCAAAAAAACATTGATTCCTAGCCTTCCATATGAACCATGAAACAATAACAGGTAAAGATCTATACCTGGCCTCAACATGCAAAACCCAGTTCTTAACACAGTCTAATACTGATATACCATGCCAAAAATTATTACATCTTAACTTGTACTCAATTTCTAACCAAGCCCTCCTCGTGAATGAACATTCGAAACCAATATGAGAATTAGTTTCAGACTCTATTTTACAAAGATAGCACTAGCCCTGTCCTTCTCTTCCTCTTCTACACAGTATATCCTAGGTAAGTGCTTTCCCTGAAAATAAAAACCAATAATAGATTTTTTATTTTAGTGGACATGTAAGTTTCCATAACCACTTCCACCACCAGGAACTTTCCATCTCATTCATGTCATGAATAATATGAAAATAACCAGCTTTGGGTGTGCACTTACCTATTTTGGATAGACTCCATATCAGCTGATCATCCTCAATTGAAATTCTAACATGACTGGATGTCAACAAAGCAACATAAGTATTCCAAATAATGATTTTCTGGTCAACAAAACCAAAAAAATTAGCATTCAGCCAGCCCTGATCCTGTAGTAATAATGTACCAGTGCAAGCAATATCCTTGAAAACAAAAAAACCAGCATAATTAAGTTTATCAATCATAGAGACTGGTAAAACATGCCTCCATTTGCATCCAAACCAAGGGTCAATGCCTATACGCACCTTTGTTCCAGTCCCTATTCTCCACACAAGTGACTATCCAATAAGATCAAACGACCAAAGTATCGCTTTCCAACAAATGGAAATGCCTTTCTTTTTCTTAACAATGACCCTTATCCAATCTAATAAAGTTAAGGGTGAAATGTATTTCTGGATTGTGATCTACACCCAAAGTCCTGTACCATCTATGACTAGGTACATAATGTAGGGGAACAAGATAAACGAGTGAAATTAGCAGCAAAATTGCTTATAGATGCCTCTTAAAAATGTTTAACGTATTAACTATATATATAGAAAGTAAGAAGTTAAATTACCAAATTTGATATAATATATTACTTGGGAATAGCCTAAAAGTTTTGTAAACTTGTTTTCATTTTTAAGTGTATGTATGTGTGAGTGAGAGGGATTTTTCATAATATAAGCCTTTATATATAATGTTGAGAGTTTTTTATATTTTAATATGATGTTTTCTTAGCTTTAAAGATAAGTAATAAATTACAACTTCATCAAAGTGATCAACCAACTTATGTTTCATAAGCAACCTCTATCTTTACACCCAAAAAAAATGTGGACTTTTAAATTTTAAGAAAATAGTATAGCCAAGTTTTCATATAAAAGTTTCGAGCTAGTTATGTTTGAATCATTTAAAAAAAACAAAACTTGATAAGTTATTTAAATTATTGTTTTAAATTTGTTTAACATTAATTTTCTTAAAATGCATATACATATATTAATTTTCTTAAAAGAAATAGAAAAACCAACCCTTGGTATGATAAAGTTTTAAAAAATGCGAGGAGAGAAATTGAGGAAGCTCTTGATGAGTCTCTTAAAATTAACAAGATAAAAATATACAAATCCCTAACTAAAAAGAAAAAAATGCAATATATTCATAAAAATAAAGAAAATCTCTTACACCTCTCTAAGGTGGCTCCTAAGAAATTATGGAGGCAAATTCTAACTAGAAAAACTAAAGATAATAATAGAATTGCTTTACACGAATGTAATTCCTATCTTAAAAAGCTTTATGAATCCCCAAATGTCAAAGACAACTTTTAAACCTTGCTCACAACAAAAGAAGTTTTCTCATTAGAAGACATAGATTTTGGGGTTAAGCGTTTGACAAATGGAAAAGCTAAGGATATTGAAGGTTACCAGGCATAAATCTTAAAAATTGGAGGTCTTGCCCTCATCCCTCACATCCACAAGCTTTTCAATCAAGCAGCCAACCAAGGGTTCCCTAAACCTTGGACTCAGAGCCTCATTATCCCTATTTTTAAAAGTGTGGATACAAATAACCCCTCTAATTATTGGACAATTATGATTAGCCCCCTCTTAGCAAAGTTATATGGTATTATTTTGGAAAAGAAGATTAACATATGGCTTGAAAGTGAAGGTAAATGGTTTTTAGAAGGAAGCACTCAACAACAGACTACATCGTTACACTTAGGATCATTGTGGAGGAGTGTCATAATGATAAATCCAATCTCTTGTGTTGCTTTGTAGACTTTAGAAAGGCTTTCGATACGGTACCCAGAAATAACCTATGGAATAGATTAGTAGAGTGAAAGGTTCCTTTAGAGTTGAGAGCTGTCGCAATAAGGTTATACGAGAATGTAATTTCCAAGTTTAAGAGAAACGAGGGGTGGTCGAAAGATATTAAGTGTAGTATCAGAGTTAAACAAGGTTTCCCCCTCTCCCCTACCCTATTTGGAATTTACATCGATAAGCTAGAAGGTTGTTTAGAATAAGCAGGATGTGCTGGCACATTCTTAGATGGCATAGTCATCATCCTTTTTCTCTATGTTGATGGTATTGTTCTTCTCACAAGGTGTCAATCTAATCTTGATAAGAAACTACGAGTTCTCAAGTATTTATGTTCTACCATGGGTATGAGTGGTAACACTCACAAAACAAAAGTTGTGATTATCAAATCCAAGAAGGACACTTACGCTAATTTTGTGTATGACAGTAGCAACTTGGAGGAAGTGTCTTCTTACAAATACCTAGGAAATGGTATTCATCACAAGCTCAACTAGAACTATAGCATTGAGAAAAGCATTAATGGAGGGTGGAAAGATTATTTTGGTCTAGAAAATAATTGTAAAGAAACAAACCTTATGATGTGGGATAAAAAGAAGCTCCTCTTTGAAACTTTAGTCACTCCTGTTATCTTGTATGGTTGTGAAGTTTGGGGTTGCAACATCTCTAAAGAATACTGGAGAAAGATTGAGCGAATCTAGAAGCGTTTTATAACGTATAAACTCAAAATTAAAAGCAATACAACATATCCTATTCTCCTTATAGAAGTGGGTCTTTCCCCTATCGAGAGCCTAGCTATGACTAGGCTCCTGTTATACAAGCACAAAACAATAACATGGGAGACCATAGACTTCCTGAGCTAGATTTTAATTCCACCCAAAACCACCTAAGGCTCAAGCGAGGTTGTTAAAAAGATACTAGGTCTTGGTTAAACCACTGGGAGATCGACGAAAATATTGCATTGCAAAATATTAATAACATTAAAAATATTGTTACTTCTAAGTTTAAAGATAAATTTTGGTGTGAGAAAGACTTAGAGGCTAAAAGAAAATTAATATATTATAAGGAGGTCATCAACCCTACTCTAGAAGATCAAAAGTATCTCTATGTTTTAACCAGTTTAAAGAAAAAAATTAATATAGCCAAGATAAGAACGAACTCTCATGAGCTCCATAGTGAAATAAGTCGTTGGACAGTTCCTAAAACACCATAGGTGGAAAGGATCTGTCATCTTTGTGAGAATATAAACATTGAAGATGAAAATCACTTCCTCTTAGAGTGCCCTGTGTACACCCACATTAGATCTCAGTTTCACAATCTTTGTTGCAATACCGACTTTCGTAGCCTTTTAACATGTCAAAATTATATTGAGCTCGTGACGCTTCTCTCCAAGCTCTTTGAGCATAGGAATACAATTTTAAAACAAATTAATTAATTTGTTTCTTTAGGTCCAATAAACCAAAGTTTGGTCTCAGTAGACGTTAACCATCATCATCATCATAATATATTTATATAATAAAAAATTAACAACCACTATATTATTAAAGCGTTAGTTTTGCAAATAAAATTTTTATATATAATTTAGAACATAATTTTTCATATAATATTGATAACCATATGTTTATTTAATTTCTAAAACAAAGATGAAATTCTTTTTAAAAGATAAAAATATTACAATTAAAAATAATTATATGTTTTGTGTTGCAATTAAATTGTCTTTACAACAATGAAAAATAATCCAATTTTAAATTGTGAATTAAATGATAGAGATTTTACCATTAAAAATAATTATAATGTTTCTATGTTACCATCAAATTGCATTTAAAACAACAAAAAAAATAATAAATTCAACACAAAACTATACTTATAAGTTGATAGTTTTAAACTTAAATCCCATAAATATTGATAACGATAGATTTAAATATAAATTCCTTAAAATGTAATTATAAGTTGATAGTTTTAAACTTAAATCCCATAAATATAATAACGATATATTTAAATGTAGATTCCATGTAATGTAATAATGATCGTTTACATATTAAAATGCAAACAAAGTCGTTTACATATTAAAACGCAAACAAAAGTATTGCCATAAATAATGAATATATAATTTGAGTAGAGAATAGTTTAAACGAGTAGTTTATTTGTTAGATGTTTTGGATTTTACGCTTAATTTTTAATCAGAATTCAGTTAATTTAATGTTAAAAACATTTAGATTACACAAGTCTAAATATTAGAGGTTTTCAACAATTTTCTAGCTTGTGTTTTACATAATACATTAAAAATTTTAGATTATTTTTTGTAAAAACATATGATAGTTGTTAAAATTGTATAACCTGGTGCTCTTTTGGTGTATTTGAGTATGTTGGATTCATTTATGCATTTAAAAAAAATGATTTTGGACACTTTAAAATTCCAATTTTGAAAAATACATCCAATTAAAAATTAGTGGTAAAGTCCAAACTTCTAACAAATAGTCTAACCTTTTAGACTTTATGGCCAATTTCTAATGGTAATCCAAATATTTTCGCCAAAACCTGAATTCATAAGTGTCCAAATCATTTTTTTTTGAATGCATCCATGAATTTAGCATCCCCAAATACCTCCAAAAACCAAAATTATATAATTTTAACAACTAAACTTTTTCAAAAATTACTCTAAAATTTATACAATATTATATAAAAAACAAAAAAAAAAAACAAAAAATATTAAAATATGCTTAAAAAAATAAAAATTATATTAGGTAAAAAAAATTACTACAGATATCCTCATTCATTTAAATCAAGTATAAATACCAAAATTCAGAATCTTTTCATAAAACACCTCACAGTACACTTTATAATTATGTAATAATAAAATGCTTTGTATCTCCAAAAGAATATGGTTATAAAACCATATTGAATTGGAGTAAGCTAGCTATGGAGCAATCCTCCCTCATCGGATGGAGGAGGAGCAAAGTTAACGTTGACTTTGCTCCTCCTCCGTCCGATAGGAGGGAGGATTGCTCCATAGCTAACTCACTCCTATTGAATTATGTATTTAAAAGCAATCATAGATATGAATACTATCAAGCATGCCAATTTATATGTCCTCTTTTGGAATGTGTTGAATGACAAAATTCAAAGCCATTTTATAAAGGACCATGCTTACACCCACAAAATTCAAAGCCATTTTATAAAGGACCATCACCATGCTTACACCCACCATGCCTTCATGGTTGTAGAAATAAAACATTGAAAACATGACCATGCGTAATGCATTTCTACATCAAATCTAACGTATCATGATTGTCCTTTTAGGGCAAGCTCTCGACGTTTACCAATGACTTCGTGACACAAAATACTTTGATGACATCAAAAGTATAAACTACTTTACTGCCATCAAAAGTGGACTTTAGTGACAATCACCTTTAAGATCACTATTTTAAATGGAATTTTATTGTCATGGTTAATAGGTATGGCGCTATTGGTTATTGTTTAGGGGTTTTGTGAGCAAATCACCTTTATCATTATTACTAATATATATATAATTATGTTGATAGGTGTATATATTTTAAAATTTTGGGTGGATTATTATCTATGTTTTTTCATCTAGGGATGAGAATGAGACAAGACTTATGTTGTCCAGATTGATTTTACGAGCATTGTCCAAAATTAAAGTAGAATGAGACAAGTGTACTGTCAAGATTGATTCTATGGGCGTCGTCCAAAATTAATAATTAATAATTTCAAAAAAAAAGAAGCTTAATTAACATGTGATAATTACAGCGAAGTGATAGTTGTAAAACTTAAAATTAATCTTCAACTATTCGATTATTAGATACAACTACGGGCTTAACTCCATCGATTGATTAGATACAAATATTAGCTTAACTCCAACGATTCTAAAACTATTAGCTTAACTTCAATTATGTTCCGAGTTATATTGGATAACTATTAGCTTAACTATTATATACAACTAGCTTAACTTCAACTATATTCAGAGTTATATTGGATAACTATTAGCTTAACTATTATATACAACTATTAGCTTAACTATTGTATACAACTATTAGCTTAACTCCAATGATTCTACAACTATTACCTTAACTTTAACTATAATCATTTAAGGCCTAGTTCAATTTCGTTTGGTATCTAGTAGTCTAGCTAATGTGCAGTCATGTAAGAATCAAAATCCTAATAAAATCATTTGAACTCCTAATAAACTCGTGTAAACTCCTAATAAACTCTTGAATCTCCTAGTTGGGCATCTAGCTAATATACAATTCGTATTACATATTTAGGTTTTCCATATAGATATAATTAGGTTTTCAATTTTTTTTAAGAAGGTTAGGATGTTACTAGTTCTCTCTACATTGACCACCAACCCTTACAGTGACGAACATGTTTTGGAATTAAGATTACAATTGTTCAATGTAGTCAAACCAACCAAAGGAAGACAACCATGGCTCTGAACATTATCATGTTATGTCATCTTCGGGATGCATACATGAGGTAAGTATTCCATTTTGCTTAAGATCGGAATCTGGCAAGACCATGTCTCTTAATTCATGGAACACATTGCAATCAATGGGGAACTCATCATCAATACTAAATCCAAGTGGAGGGATATGGATCATTGGGTTCTACTGTGGTTTTTAAATGCGTAATGTTGCTTTTATCTCCTGTGGGTTTCTCCTTATTGTTCATGTAGTTTACTGAACTGAAATGATCTACTTGTAGTCCAGATTCATGGCCCTGCACTGATGTAACACTCTCTGAGATGCTATGATATAATCTTGGGATCAAGTAGTCTGATGGGCATGCCGTTGGTTTGAACTTGGGTGAGTAAATACTTGGCATATTAGAGTCTGAATGATGATTCTGATAGGCCATGCACTTTCAATATGATTGACGGTGTTGTAGACCAAATCCAATATATTAATGGTCGGATCATGGGGCCAAACAATTAATTGCGTTAATCGATTCTTCCTAGAATGCCACCGACTATCAACGACCACCTGAAAGATAACATTCTTCGCTGAATAACAACTTGAATTTATGGTTTTAACTCTAGGGTTTGAAATGGTTAATGAAGCAATACATAACATCAAGGCAGCCTAAGATTCATATTCAAGTGTAAATTAGATTTAATGGTCATCTAAACCAATTTGACTGGTTAGAAGTGCATTCAACTTGGATTCTTAAATATTAAATTCAAAGACATGTTATTAGGAATATCATTCAATACAGTTAAAATAAAAAAAAGGATGTTCCTAATAATTTATTATTACTTAGAAAAAATTCCCCCAAAAAACATTAGAACCAAACAAAACATAAAAAGTTAAACACCTTTTTCGCCAAACCCTACTAAACCAAACCAAACTTTTCCGAATCTGTTAAAAATAACAAGAAATGCTCGAGGAAAACAATACAATGTACATATTTTCATGTCTAATTACATTGATAGGCGTATATATCTTAGTTAAGTCGATAAGCGTATATATCTTAGAATTTTGGGGTGGATTGCCATCTATACTTTTTCATCTACAGATAATAATGAGACAAGTGTACTGTCTAGATTGATTCTATGGGCGTCGTCCAAAATTCATACTTAATAATTTCAAAAAAATAAAAAATAGCTTAGTTAACATCTGATAAGTACAATTCATGATAATGGGAAAAATTAAACCTCAACTTCAACTATTCAATTATTAGATACAAATATTCAATTAATACATGCAACTATATTGAGCTTAACTCCATTGGTGATATAAGTATTAGCTTAATGTCAACTACAATCATGAATTTTACTTTAAGTGCAATTGTCGATATATTGATTTTAAATTAACTATTAGATACAATTATCAGTTGGAAAATTTAAACTTCAACTTCAACTATTCTATTATTATACAAAACTATTTGATTAATAGATACAACTATGAACTTAACTCCATTGATGCTACAACTACTAGCTTTTAAGTTCAACTCCAATCATGACTTTTACTTCGACTAAAATTGCTGATATATTAACTTTTAAATTAACTATTAGATACAACTAATAGCTTTACTCCAATGATTCTATAACTGAAGATTAAGTTCAACTCAAGGCTTAGTCTAAGTACATTTGGTATCTAGGAGTCTCGCTAATATGCATTCGTATAATAGTAGAACTCCTAATAAAATTATTTGGGCTCCTAATAAACTCCTCCATCTCATAGTTGGGCATCTAGCTAATTACACTGATATCCATTTATATCTTAGAATGATTCTGTAAATATTACATATCTTAGAATGATTCTACAAATATATATGCCAATAGACGTATATATCTTAGAATTTTGGGGTGGACTACCATCTATGCTTTTTCATCTACGAACGATAATGAGACAAGTGTACTGTCCAGATTGATTGTATGGGCGTCATCCAAAATTCATAATTCATAATTTCAAAAAAATAAAAAATAGCTTAGTTAATATGTGATAAGTACAATTCATGATAATTGGAAAAATTAAACCTCAACTTCAACTATTCGATTATTAGATACAACTATTAGATTAATACATGCAACTATGAGCTTAACTCCATTAATGATACAACTATATTTTACTTTAACTGTAATTGTCGATATATTAATTTTTAAATTAACTATTGGATACAACTATGAGTTGGAAACATTAAACTTCAACTTCAACTATTCTATTATTATATACAACTATTCGATTAATAGATAAAAGTATGACCTTAACTCCATTGATGATACAACTAGCACACTCACATAGTTTGTGGTTAGATCACGTCAATAGGGATCAAATGATTGAGAGATAGTTATGGAATGGAAGACAATTTGGATTTTTTTTGTTTTTATTTCTCATATTCTTCTAGTTAAATAGGTTCAATTGTGAGTTATCCATGCCTAGCTACATGTTATCACCAACAATCTTCATGCCATTTATCAACTATCAATTATTTTTTATATTCTTTTTCTTTTTATCACATTCTTCTAGTTATATTACATGAATTGTTGGTTATTCATTCATTAGCTATGAGTTATCCATGCATTGCTACATGTTATCCATTCATCACCTAGCTACTAGTTATTTTTATATTCATTTTTTTATAATTGTTTATTTTGAATTTTGAACAACTGCCATAGAATGAATCTCGATAGTACACTTGTCTTATCCTCATCCTAGATGAAAAAGTATAAGTTGTAGTCCACCCCAAATCTCAAATAAAGACATCTATTGACGTAACTATTAGCTTAACTTCAACTCCAATCATGACTTTTACTTGAATTGCAATTACTGACATATTAACTTTTAAATTAAATATTAGATACAACTATTAGCTTAACTCCAATGATTCTACAACTATTAGCTTAAATTCAACTCTAATCACGGTTTTGTTGGATAACTACTAGCTTAAATATTGGACACAAATATTAGCTTAACTGCGATGATTCTACAACTATTAGCTTAACTTCAACCCTAATTGCTTAAGGCTTACTCTAAGTACATTTGGTTTCTAGGAGTCCAGCTAATGTGCACTCGTGTAATAGGTGAACTCCTAATAAAATTGTTCGAACTCATAATAAACTCCTCCATCTCACAGTTGGGCATCTAGATAATTACAGTGATATGCATTTATATTTTAGAATTTTAGGGTGGAATACCATCTATGATTTTTCATCTATGGACGAGAATGAGACAAGTGTACTCTCCACATTGATTTTATGGGTGTCATTCAAAATTCATAATTAACAATTTCAAAAAAATAAAAAAATAGCTTAGTTAACATGTGATAAGTACTCTTCGTGATAGTTGGAAAAATTAAACTTCAACTTCAACTTGGTAATTAGAACTCCAATCATGGTGATGTATAACTATTCTATTAGCAGCAACAACCATATTACTAAGAATAACATGTTTCAAATACGCCGAGAGGTATATATTTGACATATTGATAATGTTATTTTTACTAAAGAATGTGTCAATTAATTGTATCTAATAGTTAAGCTAATATAACAACCACTTAATTTATAGTTGTTAAGCTCATAGTTGAAGTTAGGCTCATAGTTGTATCATCATTGAAGTTAAGCTAATAGTTGTATCTAATAGTTATTTTAAAAGTTAATATAAAGCTTATACTAAGCCTTGTCCACATTAACTGGACTCCCAACTACTAGATGGAGTTCAACTATCACATAAGCTGCACATTACCTAAGTTGATTGTTCTTGGTGCATGGTTTCACTGTAACCAAGGTCAAATTCTCATGCTAAGTGATGGAATTCATCTAAATTTAATTTAATAGTTGTATCACTATTGGAATAATATAATAGTTACCTAATAGTTATCCAATATAACTGCGATTAGAGTTGAAGTCAAGCTAATAGTTGTAGAATCATTGGAGTTAATATAATATTAATCCAATATAACTGTGATTAGATTTGAAGTTAAACTAATAATTACAGAATCATTGGAGTTAAGCTAATAGTTGTATCTAATAGTTAATTTAAAAGTTAATATATTAGCAATTGCAAAGTAAAAGTCATGGTTGGAGTTGAAGTTAAGCTAATAGTGTTGGAATTATGATAGGTATTGCAATCATATGGAAATAGATCAGGTTGTGATATGGTTTTCATTGATGGAAAAACATAGAATATGATCTAGATAAGCAAAGGACTCAGATGAATGGGAAAAAGACTCATAAGAATTGACGGTTTGTATAGAGATTCGATGGCCAAGAGTAAACCCACAAAGTTTAAAAGAAAATTTAATGAACAGATCCAACGCTCAGGAGTGAACCCACAAAGAAATCAACGGTTCAAAAGAAAAGAAGAAGGAGAAATGCAGAAGATGAGAAATCAAAGTCTAAAATAATATGGGTTTTCGCAACCCGGAGTCCTTCAGGGGAATACAAAAGGTGGAAAGTGGAAAGCGGAATGCACTAGATGAGAAATCAAAGTCTAAAATAATATGGGTTTCCACAACCTGGAGTCTGCCAGCGGAATGCGGAAGGAGGAAAGAGGAAGGCGGAAAGAGGAAGGCGTAATGCAGAAGATGAGAAATCAAAGTGTTACAGCTGATTTTACCACACATGGTTGATCATACTTTTATGGCCTTCCTTGTCCCTTTGTAGAATCTTTGGACCCCATGGACCATTATTGTACCTTTGATATTTCAAGATCATCCCTAAAAACACCTATTATTTGCTGTATGTGACTTTTAATCCATTTCTCGCATATATACGCGGATATTACCCTCAAACCCGTGTACATTAGGATGTGTGCATAAGTCCAAATATTTTTGGAGTTTTCCTTGATGTGGATCTGAATCACTTGTCTTTTGGCCTTCCATATGCCTCGAGATCACTCGGATTTGACCTTCCATTACCCCATTAAAGCACTATATAAGGAACCCCTTGGATACATTCAAGAAGAGGAATTGAAGAGTAAGAAAAATATAGTCCATTATTGCTGTAGCTTGCGTGTACTTGAGTCTGCATCCCTTTGTCCCTTGGAGCACTTTGTGTTCTTCCCAAGCTTTCCTTTTTTTGTGAGCTTGCTATCGAGAGATGGAGGATTGAGGTGGTGGACACCCAAGTGGAGGACTCAGTTTCTCTGGTTTGCATATGTGCCGACAGAGGTTGTCACTTATCTAATCTCTGATTTTATTAATAGAAATTGTTAGCTCTCTAGGAAACTCTTCTAGGTTTCAGCTCGAAGATGCCTAGTAACTTTAGTATTTTCTTAATGATGGGTAATATGGATCAAGTTGGATGACTTAATAAAAACTCACTCATTCAAAACATGCATAAACACACTCAGATAGATAAGGATTTAAACCACTGTTGTTTAGAGAGTTGATAAAAGGTGGATGTATGCAGAATTATTATCATGCTAGCAGACTCATAAGCAAAGCATATATGAATGGATAATCACAATAAGTAAATGATACTTTCTATTCAATTCATCAATACAAAGATAGGATGATGGCTATCTGGCATTAGACAAATAGAAAAAACATGAAAATGAACATTCAAGTGCAAGTATAGAAAGGTAGGAAATGAATTCTGAACATAAATGACAATAGAAGCTTATATTATAGGCATGAAAATGAGAAGTCTGAGAGTACAATTATGAAAAGGTCTCCAAAGTCGAACCCTTTCTTCTATAGTAGTCACAGGCTTTATAGCCTTTACAAAATTTATTCCAGATCCTAAATAATTAGATCGAATTTAATAAAAATAGATAATCATAACTATTTGCTAAAAATAGGTAAAGATCCTATCTTTGATTGCCAATCTACCTAAATCCAAAAATATTCCTTCTCCTCTAACTCTTTAATAGCTGTAGTAGACAATGAAGTAGAACTCAAACTTGCCATTTGGTAGACAAGTCACCCTTTGTCAGAGTAGGTATGATATGTGACCTAATTCACCTCACTAGCACCTTCAAAACTGAAATAGAGCCAAAATACTGATGCCTTTAATTATTTTCCAACCTTATAAATCATCCATGAAGTGTTTGGATCAACAAAAGTCGGTTATGTGCAAAAATATGCTTTTCTGTAGGATATGTGACCTAATTCACCTTGCTAGCACCTTCAAAATTGAAACAGATCCAAAAAACTGATGCCTTTAATTATTTTCCAACCTTAGAAATCATCCATGAAGTGTTTCGATCAACAAAATTTAGTTATGTGCAAAAATATGCTTTTCTGCACTGTTCTGTGCTTTCGGTGGCTAAGGAAGCAAAACTATGGGCCTATAAACTATTGAAATCTCTACTTTTGGTGGCTAATGAACAGTTGCAGTGTTGACCTAAGCCACCGAAAAATCTATTTTAAAACTTTAATCAAAATTGTCATCACACTTTACCCTGATGCGTTAAGGCTTCAGTGCTAGCCCTTTGGTGTCTCTGCAGCCTGCCTAGGGTTTGGGATGGTAGCAGCATCATAGGATGCCTCTCGGCCACAAAGGTTCATTGCTACTTCTACTAGGGTTTCCAACTTTTGGTGAGCTTGAGACTGAGGGATTGAATTCCTTTTTTGCAACTTGGACAACCTGATTTTCTTGTAGAGCCTAGTGTTTTCTTTCATTAACCTGAGATCACTTTCCTCCACCTTGGTATACTTCCTTTTTATCTCCCGTAGAGAGTCATACAATTCAGCATTCCTCTTGGTTAACCTCCCATTGGTTCTTTAGATTTTCCTCTCCAAAAATTCTAGCTCATACACCTGCCTCAGTAGCTGATTGATTTTTTGGGATCTAGGTTTGTTGGATGAAGCCTCTGCCACTGGTTCATCTTGATCCTCCTTTGGTGTAGGTGATGGAAACTCCTCCTGTCCTATTGTAACCTGATCTGCTAGGTTAGTTCCCTGCTCTTCTTCATCCTGAGAATTAGAGTAAGGTAGGCTGAGGGTATTTTTGTTTGGTGCTGAAACCTCCTCTATCTTTTCAAAGAAATCTAGGTTCCTCTTGGCCTTCTTGGTCTTAGGATTCAGAGAGGCATGATCCAATGAAATCAGAGAGATGGCCCTCCTCTTCCTCTTACCACTTCTGAGAGTGGAGCAATTTTTTGAAGAAGACTTCCTTTTGTCCTCTGGCTGCAATTCTGTCTCAAACTCATTCCAAAACAGGAAGTATGTCTAGGCCACATTCCTTCTTTGCAGCAGTTCAAGGAAAACTAACTTGATCAAGCCATGATGGGATAGCATGCCTACAATCTTGGTGAGATTCCCCTTAACTTGATGGGCCATTTAAGTCAGGATTTTGTATAGGTAAAAATGAAAGTTCAGGGGGCTCTTGCCAGTGAAATGGTTCATTAGCTTGAAACGGTATATCATTACCCTATTATACCTACCCTCACAAGTTATGTAGACCAGAATTGCCTTCAATAAGTGCTACCATTTTTCCTCAAGCCAGGATGTAGGAATGTTCTTCTTCCATATAATGTTCTTGTGCTTAGGCTTCAGGTAAGACCTGAATTATACATTCTTTGTGATAGTGGTTTTGAACTAGCTTTCCCCAATCCTTGGGATCTCTGTTACTTCAGCAATCAGAGCCTCATCCACCTGGAATTTTTCTCTGCCAATCATTGCTTTCAAGCCATCAAAGGGAAGAACAAAGGATTTTGTCAGTTGCTGATGGGATCCCTGAATCTTTTCACAGAACCTATAGCAGCATGAGTCTTTGAAAAGATGACATACCTCTGGGTGTGATTCAAGGTATCCAATATCACCCAGTTCCTTTCTTAGGGCAAGTCCTCCTCCTTTCTTCATTTTGTGAATTGTTCTTTTGTACCTCCAAAATTGAAAATTAAAAACTTGGAGAAGGAAATTATAGTGCTGGATTTAGGGGAGCTTGGCTCAGTGAGGACGCATGCAATAAATGTGGAATGAATTAAGGAAGGGGTGCTGGTTTTGAGGGAGCTGACTGGAAATTACGATTTGAGCAGGGTGATGGTGTATTCTGATGAGACCTACAAGCTAGCCATTGCCGTAATCATTCAAACTGGAAACCAATGCTTCGTGGTGGTTCGATCATAGACATGAGATAGGTGGAGGGCAGAGAGGGTTTGGTTTTAGATAGGTTACTTCAGTTTCATAATGACCCCTCTTACCAACTCATGATTTATTGCAGGTCTTGTCTTTTTGGCGGTTAATGGCTTGACGGTGGTGCTCTTCATGCTAATGGTTGCTAAGTGTGATGGATGTGCCAACTGTTTTACCTTCAATACGATT
Organism: Pseudotsuga menziesii; assembly: GCA_001517045.1. Taxonomy (NCBI): domain Eukaryota; kingdom Viridiplantae; phylum Streptophyta; class Pinopsida; order Pinales; family Pinaceae; genus Pseudotsuga; species Pseudotsuga menziesii. The sequence continues at coordinate 23,327 of LPNX010183239.1, forward strand.
TCAGAGGCTAAGGTAGTCCTGAATTCTATTTTTAAGCTACCAAAAGATGGGTTTTTCTGTGACTAATAAACAGTTGAGATGTTCACCTAAGCCACCGAAAGCCGAGCTTCGAATATTTTATTAGAAAACAGAGTCAAAATTGTTCCAAGCTTTATTAAACACCTCAATCTTTCACAATGATTCTTGAAAATCTTTAAAAAAGTTTCTTGACCTCCTATCACTACATAATATAAATATTCTAAGTCTAATTTATTGAGGACTGATATATTTAGGAGATAACAGAAATATCTTTCCTGTCCAATGATGTGCATTTAAATGAATGTTGAATCCATGGATGCGTTTAATTACTTATGCATTATTGATTATATATGATAGAGAAGGCCTAACACTATATCATATAGCATGCTTGCCTTGTTTACTGTTGTTGAGAGTAAATTGCTAAAGCAAGCGGGATTGCAAAAAGCTTAATGGGAATCTACTTAAACCATCTAGAATAAGGTATGATTCGATATCCTTTAGTGTTAGATGTTTTATTTCTCTTGCATATTGGGAAGGGATTGATTTTTGTGGTTTCTCTATTTGTTGTGGTACACCCCAAGCTATAGGAAGTTTTCTCTGTAACAGAATTTACGACCATACTAGGGATATTCCTAGTTGTTTTTCTTTGGGGGTTTTTTGGCATTCAATGTGCTTGTATTACTCTGATTTCTCTGTTTCTGTGTCGGGTCTAGGGGCATTATTTCCTAGTAGTGTCCGGTAGGAGTAAATTTGGTCTCAGCTTGTCCATTTACCTTATTTTTCTATCTTTTTCTTCCTGTACGCAGGTTTTTCTTTCACAATCGCGACTACACGTGGGTTTTCCTAGAATAGTTATGTGTGTATGCAGGTTTACTGAGAATAATCACGTATGCCCTGTTTTTTTGCTTTTGTGGGAAGATTAAGTGTTGTTGGGTGAGTTTGGATGATTGATGAGTCTTCTTTGATGCTTTTGGAGTCTGTATCTCCCCTTTGTTTCTGACCAGAGACTCTTTTTTATTTCATTTTTGAAAATGTTCTTGTCATTTCATTTTCTATTTTTTGTTTTGAGATTAGTGCATTAGATCTTTTTTATCTTAGTAATTTGCTTGGCTGCTGTCTGTGAGTGGTTGTAGAGTCTGAGGGTGGTAGAGTCATATTTTTTGCTTTTTATCTCATTTAATTCAAAAATACAAAAACATTTCGCTTTTTGCATAGTTATGCATTCTTTGCATTTTTCATTAGCATGGTACTTGCATTAGGTTTTCCTGGTGAATATTAGTCAGGTTTTCATATAAGAATGATTGCATATACATTTGAAGGAAAAATTTTGCACTTCATGTAGTAGCATACCCTATTTTTCATTCGACACAGTGCATTTGCATTGATTGTTAGGTGTGCATTTTACTTCTTGTTGTGTCATAACAACATTAGTTACACAACCATTTACCCTTTGATTAATAAAACCAATTAAAATCAACGCAATGATAAAATGAATTACACTGTTTTCTTTTCTTGGGTGCACCAACAAGACTAGGTTTTAGGGTCTTGGAATAGTTCATTGTGAGTTAATTCTCCAAGACCACTATACAAAACAATTAGGTGTTTGTCCAGGTGAGAGTGTGAAATCCTTTATATAATTAGTGTTTCTCAGGATCCTCCTCTTACAAGGGAGTTAAGCACGAGACAATGTGATCAATTATTATTGGGATGACCCCTGATTGTGATTGATTAGCACTGGAGATATTTCCAGGATTGTATTTGTATCTGGGGGCCTTTGAGGTATTGGCTAGTGCACCCCTAGGGTACTAGTTGTGCTTTCAGGCTTCGGCCTTTGTTAACCTGCCCATACGGTCAATTCCTCCTGCGACTGTCCTCCTGAGAATTGATTATATCGAGGTGACCTTAGTTTTCTTACCTAGGTTATCGAGGGGGTATTTGTAGATGTTATTCTGCAGGTGTCCTGGCCAGGTAGGGGTCAGACAGCACAATTGCTATATGCGTTGAAGCTGAGGGCCACTATAATTGGTTACGAACCTCTGTTTTTTTATGTATGGGAGTCTCAAGCCTCTCCTAGGCGAGACATACCTGATTCATTCGATAGATCACATATCCTACCCTTGGTTTGCTTGTGATTTGGATTTACATTTTTAGGTGTATGCTCTATGCATGCTATTTTTCCTAGGGTGTGCATAATTAGATCGAGTCTTTTTATTTTTTGAGTCATGGTGGATTCAGGCGCGACACCCTGTCATTCTCATCATTTAGCAGGACTTCCACCTTCCACGTCTCCTCCTCTTTTGGGAGAGAGAACTAGAAAGTTCGGGTGGACTACTTCTCAATTTGATTCACACACCATGGGAGATCATGAGGATGAGATTCCAAAGATGTCTTCTCCACATCACGAGGCTGGGGAGGAATATCCTACTAACACATATGATCCTTCACATGAGCAGCCTTCATGATCTGGTTATGATCCATCATTCACAGGTCACCGATATTGGTTTTCAGGTGACAAGACTCACTATGAACCCACAAGCACTAGTAATGTTAGATATGACATACCTGATATCCCTAAGCCCAATCTAACATATCATGCCAAGTCAAAAATTGACCCTGTCACTATGCCTAGGGGCACTTCCACTCTTTTTCATGTAGAGAGGTTTGGGGGCACTAGTCACATTCCACCTTCCATCCCTGTGGTGGAGGAATCTTCATATCCTCCTCCTAGGCCTAGTGTTAGTAATCCTATTCAGATACCACGACCGAAATGAGTGAACATTGGGAACACCACTTATATTCCTTCACATGTCCCTTCGTCTTCCAACCTTGTTCCTTTGAATATGTTTTTAACGACTCATCCTCCCCCTAATTCACATGGGCCTTCAGGCCAAAATGTTGCTACTAGCCATGTTCATTCTGCGACTACTAACACGGTTATATCTCAAAGCCAAGTACCTCTTGTTGTGTTAGCAGGTCATATACCTATTTCTGGATCATCTCATGTTCCACCTCATGGAGCTCCCCATATACCAACCTATGGACCTTCTCATGGGACATCCCATGGAACACCTTATGGAGCTTCTCATGGAAATTCTTATGGATCGCAGTATGGAAAAAACTACCAACCCTATGGATACGGGTATCAACAACCCGCTTACTCTTCTAATTATGTCTTTGTAGCTCCTCATAATCAAGGTACCCCACATCACAATGCTCCCATGTAGCCCTACATGGGTCAAATGGGAGGAGGTTAGCATGGCCAAGGCCATAGTATTTATAGCAATCAACCTTACATGAATCAAAATTACCAAGGAGCATGGAATTGATCGGCTTAACCTAGGATCCCTTTCCTTGCGACATTGAACTTACTTGACTTGTCGAGATTAATGAACTATGCTATGTCTCATAACCCGGCATGGCCGATAGTCCCTACCAAGCTTCCTTCAGACATTCCCAAGTTTGAAGGTAAGGTTGGTGAAGATCCTAGTGAGAATCTCACCACTTTCCACCTTTGGTGCTCTTCCAATTCCTTACACAATGATTCTATCCATTTGAGGCTATTTCAACGCACCCTCACGGGTCCTGCGGTGAAATGGAACATAGAGTTACTGGGTGAGGTTTATACTACGTTTGATGACATTGCTATGACCTTTCTTAATCATTTCCAGCTACCCGTACGTTACGACGTCGGTACCGAACTCTTGTCGACCTTTCGGCAAGACAAAGCCACACACATTTCAGATCATATTCAAGAGTGGCACAGATGGAAATGGTTAATAAAATCCTTTATACCACCAGAGTTTATTCTTGAGTGGTTCCTCAAATCGTTGTTACCTTACATTGCAAAGGATGTTTCTACCTTCGAAGTTCAAAACAAGGAACAAGCTATCTTTAGGGCACAAGAGTTGGATTTGATCTATGCTCAATCCAGACTTTTGTATGAGATTATACCTAATGCTCCAAGATCCAATTTAGACCCCAAGATCAAGCACGGGCCACATGTCGATGGTATTGTTGGCTCTAATAGTACCAAACCTATGGACTCAGTTATGAAACAAGTGAGCCAGTTATCAATTAACCAGTCTACGTCGGGACAAGCTATGGCTTTGTCTCAACCTACCCAATCGGCGAGTGTACTTTCCATGCAATTGTCGAACCCGAAAGGAAACCAGAAGCCTAGAAGGAATAAGAAAAAAGGAAAAAATAAATGTAAGGTTGGGAACAAGAGTGAAAATGATAATAATAATGAAAAGAACACTCAAAATGCTGAGGGGACAAGCAGTCTAAACATAAGGTGAAGTTTCCTTGTAAGTTATGTAAGGACAACCACCTCACTCACTTGTGCCCTCAAATGGAAGATGCCTCGAGGTTCATAGCATAGGGTCCAGCTGTGTTAACTAATCCTTTACCTAACAATCAAAATATGAACTCGAGGACCGTTGATCCTGGTTGCGCATCTAGGGGAAATCAAAATCAAGCAAAGGCCTCTAGTGGTCATGGGTGCATCAACATGGTGCGTGCTACTAAAGTTGTGACTCGTGTGAAAGATTATGGTTCGTCACAACCAGATCTTGGGAAAGAAACTTCCCGACTTGAGAGCCCTTTGTGAATTGAAAAGCCTATGGATAAACCTGAAGCTCCACCTTGCATTCCTAAGGGAGTCTTAAAGCATTCGGGGTAGAATCCTAATGCCCGAGCTACCCAGAACTATTCATTTGTCAAGGATTTGGGCCAGACTCCTTGTGTGATGTCCGCATTAGAAGTGCTTCAGACTTGTCCTCCGCAGAGTAAAGCCTTGTTGTATGCTCTTGGGGTTAGTGATGATAGCTCTTCTTCCATGATCAAATTTGAAACCAGGGGAGTACAGCCTTTCTTGCCTTACTACGTGTCTCTCTTGATTCATGTAGAGTTTCTTAACAACACCATCATGCGTACTGTCATTGATGAAGGCGCTGCTACTTCCATGATGTCTTTGTCGTGTTGGAAGGGTTTGGGTTCTCCCACATTGTCTCAATCCTCCACTATGTTGACAGCTTTCAATGGTAGATCATTTTTGCTGCACAAGATTCTTCCTTCTCTAGAGGTCCAATTGGGAGGGAAGACTGTCGCGATCGAGGTTGAGGTGGTTGATGCACCCCTTGACTATAATCTTTTAATGGGTAGGAATTGGATGTATATTATGCAAGTCATATCTTCTTCCCTCTTTCGAGTGATATGATTTCCATTTAATGGGAGGATTGTTACGAGTGATCAAAAGTCATTCCATAATCCGAGTGTCAATGCATCATCGGGAGCTTCTATCCCGATTATCGATCATTCTCAGTCGACAACTGGGAGTGTGGGTGTAGTTATGTATCCTTCTCTTTTGGGAACTTTTAGTTGTCCTGCACCCGTTCTTAAGGTTGGGTCTAGTTTTGGTGGGGCTTCATCCTCATCGAATTCGTTGTATTTCTGCACTACCCATATGGAAGATCCTTGGATTCTTGCTTCACCGAGTACTTTGGGTATGCCTATTGAGACATACGTGCTGTTGCCTGCAACAATGGTGGCGTATCAAGCAAAACTTGATCAAGTTGCAGAGCTTAGTCCTTCCTCTTTGCAAACAGAGGAGGATGACTCGTATGTGCTACCTGCATGGGCAGTTGAGTCATCTCACTCACATTATTGCCTCGATGATGTTTTTCCATCAGATGGAGTTAGTCTTGAGGCCATGTTTGGGGTTGAACAACCTTGGGAAGAGTTGCATCATCGATCATATTTTATTCCTAAGCTCGATCGTATGGAGTGTGATGACTTTAGGGAGATTCTTAGCGAGAAGATTGGTATCCCCATGGTTCCATTAAGCTCTCCTGGTCAGATGGCTGATGGAAACATGGCTTATTTATCACCAACAATTCCTATCAATATTTCTCGTGATCCTGGCAAGGTTGAGAATGTCTACATTGGGGGGGTTGTTCCCCCAATGAGATCAAGGAGTATACTGAGCTGTTTAAAGAGTTTCACAACATTTTTGCTTCGTCATATGAAGAAATGCTGGGTATAGACCCTCGTATTTTTGAAAATGAGATCAAAACATATTTGGATGAAAAACTGGTTCAACAATGTTTGTGTGTAGTGAATCCTAGAAAAGCACCCGCCATTAAAGTTGAGATAGAGAAACTACTAAAAGTTGGTTTTATCTATCCTGCTCCCTTGACGGAGTGGGTTTCAAATACCGTTCTAGTGGATAATAATCAGGGAGCGATCCATATATGCACTGATTTCCATGAATTAAATCGCCCCTGTCCTAAGGATAATTTCCCCACACCATTTATTGATTAGATTTTGGATGAGTGTGCAGGAAGTGAAGTGTTTTCCTTTATGGACAGTTTTTCCGGATATAATCAGATTCAGATTAAGACCGAGGATCAACATAAGACCGCATTTATTTGTCCTTGGGGTACTTTTGCATATCGAAAGATGCCCTTCAGCCTTAAAAACGCTGGAGACACATTTCAGTGGGCCATGACCTTAATATTTCATGATATTAAAACGATTATTGAAGTATATTTGGATGATCTTGCTGCTCACTCTCATTTGATAGTGCATCATCCATATCATTTGAGATTAGTGTTTGAAAGATGCCATCATTATCAAGTTTGTTTGAATCCTCATAAGTGCATATTTTGTGTAACTGTTGGTCGTTTACTAGGATTCATCATATCCAAGGAGGGTATAAGAGTCGATCCCTTAAAGGTTGAGGCAATACTTCAATTGTCTCCCCCGCGTAATATTAGACACCTTCAGTGTTTACAAGGCATGGCAAACTTCTTGCGAAGGTTCGTGGTTAATTTTTCCAACTTGACTAAAGGATTTATGCATCTTTTGAAGAAGGACACCCCATTTTACTGGGATGAGCGATCCCAGGAGTATTTTGATGCTCTTAAGTGAGCCTTAGCAATGCCCCCCATGCTTAGTCCACCAAACTATAGCCGTGATTTCTTGATTTATGTGGCCACGTCTATGGAGAAGGTTGATATGGTTTTGGTTCAAGAGGATGAGGAGCTCCATGAGCATGTGATATATTATTTTATCGAAAACCTTATAGATTCTGAACTTCGCTATTCCCATGTGGAGAAGCTAGCCTTGGCTACTGTTCATGTTGTTCAGCATTTGAGACATTACATTGTCCTTTACTAAACCTTGGTTGTATCTCATATCAATCCATTTCAGTTCATCCTCACTAGAAGGATGATTGGGGGAAAATACAATAAATGGATTGTCATTTTGCAAGAGTTTGATCTCGAATTAGTTTCGGCAAAATTGAAGAAATCGTTAATCTTTACGAAGCTTATATCCAATTTTTCAAGTTTGGAGGAGGAGGAAGTTTATGAGGATTTTTTTGTTGATGAGCATATTTTCCTCATATCAATTGTGGACCCTTGGTACAAGGATATCATCGTATATTTGCAAACATTTAAGGTCCCTACTCACCTCTCATAGGATGAGCAGTGACGATTATGTCATGTAGCTAAGAACTACCTTATAGTCGATAACATTTTGTATTGCTGTGGGGTAGATTCCATTTTACATCTTTGTTTAACCCATGATGAGGCTGAGGTTGTGCTGAATGATTATCATGGAGGGGCATGTGGTGGTTATTTATCTGGGCTTTCTACAACCCAAAAATATTGAGAGCGGCTTATTTTTGGCTGTCCATCTTCAAAGATTGCGTTAATAAGGTCAAGAAGTGCCACCCTTTCCAGGTGTTTTCATGTAATATGTGCTCATTTATAGCCCTGTTACATCCTATTGTCACCGCTGGTCCCTTCACTAAGTGGGGGCTTGAGTTTATGGATTGCAACCCAGCTTCAGCTAGGGGGCATCATCATATTATTGTGGTTGTCGATTACTTCACAGAATGGGCACAAGATATGCCCACAGTGAGATAGCCATGCATTTCGGTTTCAACCAGATTATCACTCGGTTTGACATTTTGAAAGAGATTGTCACTGACCATGGCAGGAAATTTTAGAATAAAATGATGGAAGAGTTGGCTTCCAATTTAGGATATAAGCAAGAGCACTCCTCTTCTTATTACCCTCAGGAAAATGGATAAGTTGAAGCAGTGAACAAATCACTTAAGTCTATTCTCCAATGAACCATCGCACAAAGTAAGACTAATTGGCATATCATGTTATATCTTTCTTTGTGGGCCTATAGAACCACGGTTAAGACTGCCACCAGTTTTTCTCCTTATCAACTTGTGCATGGGGTGGAGTCAGTTTTATTGGTTGAATGCGAAATCCCTTCTCTGAAGCTAGTTGTGGAGCTTTTACTTGGCACTTCCGCATTGGAAGAGTGCTTGGTCCACTTAGAGCAGCTTGACGAGCAGCGCTGAGATGACTTAGTGGCTCTAGAGGTTAACAATGTTGTGTCAAGGTCCAATATGATAAGTCTATCCATCCGAGGAAGTTTAGTGAAGGTGACTTGGTCCTTTTGTGGGATCAAGTGAAAGAACCCTTGGGGGCATGGAAATTTAATCCCATGTGGCATGGTCCTTACGTGGTTAAATGAGTCTTAGAGAAAGGCATCTACGAGCTAGTTGATTACAAACGGACAGCCTTGGCGAAGCCTAGAAATGGGATCTATCTCAAAAATACTATGCATGATCTTCAGCCACGGCTAATTTTTGTATATTATTGTACAGTTTTGCATTGCATAGTTAGTTTTTCTTATGATGATCGGGTTTGTTGATTAATTGTCATTTCTTATGGAAGATGTTGATGGAGTCTTCCGTGTTCATAGGATTCGCTAATGGTTCTAGCCGCCACACTCAAAACTCATCTTCCACTGCTTGGGTGATCTATACTCCTACGGGTCAAGTATTGTCTTCAGGAGATGTATGTTTACAACCCTCTTCAAACAATGTTGCTAAATATAGTGCCATCATTGAGTTATTGCGTGATGCCATTTCACATGGTGTTCATTCTCTTGAGGTATGTCTTGATTTGCAGTTAGTGGTTTCACAACTTATGGCTTGTATCGCATTAGGGATCTGACATTATTATGAATATTATTGTGTGTTATATTGCTAGAACGACAATTTGAGAATATAACATACATTCATGTTCCAAGAATTTTTAATCAAGTTGCTGACTCATATGCTAACTATGTGTTTTATTGGCATTTGTTTTATAGACCATAAGCATATCACAAACACACATTTTACACACATGTAAATAAAATAAAATTGATCATCATAAAAGTTCTTCATTAACTTCAAAAATTGACGTAATAATACATAAGTGTCATATACAAAATTAGGGCTTCTGAGCCACCAAAATATACTACACGGTCATACAAAAATGAATACACTAAGGTCTCTAAGCCTGAGGTGGAGGGGGGTTCTAATCATGATAGAGCACTACAGCTCTAGAGAGCCATGGAAATAGTTGAACCCATGCTTGTGGTACACCAACCGCCTAGTGTTGCATGGCCTCAGGTAAGTCCTCGACTTGTGCCATGGGTACCCTGTGTGTCAAACGAACAAAGTTCGTGTGGATGCTTTGGAGATTCCGCTCCGCATCCGCACCCATAATATCATCTCCTCTTCCCCTCCATCGATGATGAGGGAAGCCATCTGGCCATCATGGTCCTACATCTGCATATACATGATATATTGTCACTATGTGTAGTCACACCAAAAACATGTCTTTTGAGTTCATATATCAAAAAACACAAAAAAAAATTAAATAATTCAAAACTTAAAAGTGGGTTTGGGATTCTTTACCTATGTCACCATAAGCTGCTCCTGGTGGTAGGGGTATATCTGGGTCTCTGCAGAAGTCTATCCCTGCATAGGTTTAGTCGTCTATGGTGACGATCTGTCTTCGCCACCATGTAAAGAAATCTATTGGGTAACGGTTAGACACCCTACCTCCACCTAGTCTACGCATGACATTCACCTAGTGTCACTAGGCTAGATCCTAGACTCCATGTGGAGCAATTTCTACCCTAGGGCTTGGCCCTGGCACCCGCTCAAAGAAAAACGTGCTCAGTATACTGTCAAACCCAAAGTTCTATACTCTACCCATCTTGCAGTCACTGAGCTGTTGTTTCAAGTTTCTCAGTAGTGTTGTACTCCATTCATACACTGTAGGTTGCATGCACTCTACCGCATAGAACATCATTGGCCATGAGGCTTGGTGGAGTGAAGCCAACTCTGTAATCCTACCTAGTGCCAAAAGTATGGCCTTTAGCCCCAGAATTTGAATAGATTTTGTCAGGATTTGACTCCCAACCTTTTCCATCTCCGAAAAGTAGTACACAGCGATGTACGCATCTATGGTCAACCCGCCTCCTGGCCCATGAGATCGGAGTTTCACCATATCCCCTCGTCGGGACAAACCTGTGATGAAATATATGTCCTTAACCTCAATGCTGAGCGAAATCCCATCTATCTGAAATGTCTTAGATTCAGGATCCTAATAGTCCACCACTAGTTGGAGTAGTCTTGGTTTGGCCCTCAGGCTGCCAAGACACCAAAACTTGTACAAGCCACATGCCCGTAATGTTTGTTGGGCCATGATATCACCTTGCAAAGCTTCCCCAACATCACCATGCTCTCTTTCTCTCCACTCTAGCACCATCCTGTACAAAAACCAAGTTTTTTGATCAATATTTACCCTTTAAAACCTTGTTCACAGCCCTGTACGTGACTGTTTTCAAAAAATCCACGTATGTACATGGATTTCAGTGCATTTTCCACGTATGATGATCCCTATACGTAGAAAAAGGATCGATTTCCATGTGGGCCGAAATGTATAAGTTTGGATCGCTAAAAAAATTAAATAGACCATGAAATTTGAAAAAAATTACATCAAAATGAAAGGGAGGAGCATGAGAATCTACCTAGATCAAACGGGGAGGGATTCCGCTGGATGATGTTCTCAGAATTCTCTTCTAAATTTTTGAGCTCAAATGCACTATGTTGGGTAAACAATTTAAATGTTATGAATTTTTTTAATTTTTCACTATTTATAGAAAATTTCTGAAATTTTTACCCACTTTCTATAGTCTTTGACCGTTTTTGACCTTTCTTGGCCGTTTGAACTAATTTGATGTTGTAGGAATCCATTTTGAGTGCGTTTTTTACTGTAGCTTTGAACCATTCATGCTTATTGCAGGTATTATGTCTAAACTGACATATAGGTTAGGTTTCACATCCGTTTGCATTTTTCATAACCTTGTGACCGTTTCATTTTAACCTTAGGTATGAACCCATTCCATCTTTTCACAGAACCTTCTTGCTGCTTTTAGAAGTGACATGTTGTGAATGGTAGAGCTCTACATACATGGGTACCCTAGTTAGATCCTGTTTTTCATTTGGTTCCCATGCCGACATTTTTCCTTTAGGGTGTGGGAGTCCTTTGTATAGTAGCTCCATGACTTTGAGCAAGAGCTTCATACTCATCTTGACCTTTATACTGGCTATTTCCCTGGGACTCCCTTGTATATGTCAAGTTGTAATTGCATTATCATGAGTTTTGCTTGCCTTATTGAGCCTTATGCCTACTTCCCTAACTTTGATTATTAGCCATATAGACCGAGCTTGTCTCATATATAGCCAAGCAAAGCCTCTTTATATATCTTTTGTAGCTTGATTCCCCATGTTTTTTATTGAGAGGGGACTTCCCCCGGAGTGTTGCTATCCTGTACATGTTTCCTTGCATTGAGCATAGGTATGTTCCGCTGCTTTGAACTAGTTTGTTTTCCCCTTGACACTCATCTCCTCCTAGAATTGTAACTATAAATCACTTTATTATTTTTCAAGCTTTTCAAAATATATGAAAAAGTCCAAAAAAAATTCAAAAAACCAAAAAGTCAAACATGATTTTTTTATATCTTTGGCAGCACTCGAGTCGTGTCGCCTTCGAACATAGCACTATATATCACATCCATTGGTTGGGTTAATAGTTTGAATTTAAGAGTTGTACTCATTTCTTTGAGTTTACCTCCACCGACAAGTTAAGCTTCCAGTCCCTATTGAGCCTCTGTTGATGCCTCCTGTGTCACAGAGATGTCCCACTTTTGTATATCGAGTCTATGTTTCCTCCATTCAGTCACCATTTGCCTTTATGCTCTTGTTCAAAGGAAGTTGAAACTTGAATCTGCCATTCCTCAGTTATCTTGACTTTGCATGTCGACCATTCCTGATACTATTACTGGTTCATGCACATCTTGATAGATTCCTGCCACATTATACAGTGTTGATGAGTACCTCATGTTGGTTGATGGGGGGTGCCTTAATGCCTTCCTTCCGGCGGATTCCATCCCATCGACTTCAGATCATTTATTTTGGGATGGGAGTCTAGAGTCATTTGAGTGCCTTAAGACTTAAAGTCATTAGTGGTAGGTTCTCTCACCATTGACAGTTTTTGGAATACATCAATGTCCCCTGATCGATGGATTCTTTCAAGTGTTCGACCTCAACACATCTATTCACACTTGTTAGATTGCACTCTACTACCTTGATTCCCATTTTCATTGTCGGTGGGTGATCTCATGTCTATTAATGGTATACATCAATGATCGATAATCAGACGATGGACTACTATGTTGAACATCGAAACCTCTATTCACATAGTAGGACATGTACTCGTAGCAGTTTGTCTAGAAGACTTTCCAAATTGGTGGCATTCCACATATGCTACCTCATTGATCATGCCAATGTTCATCAGATTTCAACTGTCGTGACTTGATTCCAGTGTATGTTAGATATCTTCAGCCATTATGGAGATCTTGATCCATTGTATATCTTCAGCTTTCATGGAGATCTTGATCCTTTGTATATCTTCATCATGGAGATTCTGATATATTATATATTGTACGTGGTGATGACCACACATGTCGCATTTTGTATATCATTCCTATTCATGGCCATTGTACTCTTATGTATCCAAGACTGCTATATGTATTTGCAATCATGTGCAGAGATTGATTATTGTACTATACTGATGGATGGATGGATGGTTCTTCCACCTGGTTCTTCATCACTCCACTTTTGGGATGGATTTATAATGTATTTCGGCCATCATGTTACCCCTATGACCTCACACATCAGCGGGCATCTGTTACAGCTGATTTTACCACACATGGTTGATCACACTTTTATGGTCTTCCCTGTCCCTCTACAGACTCTTTGGACCCCATGGACCATTATTGTACCTTTTATGTTTCCAAGATCATCCCTAAAAACACCTATTATTTGTTGTACATGACTTTCAATCCCTTTCTCGCGTATATACGCGGATATTACTATTAAACCCACGTACATCGGGATGTGTGCACAAGTCCAAATATTTTTGGATTTTTCCTTGATGTGGATCTGAGTCACTTATCTATTGGCCTTCCATATGTCTCGAGATTGCTCAGATTTGACCTTCCATTATCCCATTGAATCACTATATAAGGAATCTCTTGGATACATTGAATAAGAGGAATTGAAGAGCAAGAAAACTATAGTCCATTGTTGCTGTAGGTTGCTTGTACTTGAGTCTGCATCCCTTTGTCACTTGGAGCACTTTGTGTTATTCCCAAGATTTCCTTTTTTTGTGAGCTTTCTATCAAGAGATGGAGGATTGAGGTGGTGGAGTCCCAGGTGGAGGACTCAGTTTCTCTGGTTTGCAGACGTGCTGACAGAGGTTGTCACTTATGTAATCTCTGATTTTATTAATAGAAATACATTTTCTTGTCCAATGATGTGCATTTAAATGAATTTTTAATCCATGGATGCGTTTAATTGTTTATTTATTATTGATTATATATGCTAGAGTAGGCCTAACACTATATCATATAGCATGCTTGCCTTGTTTACTGTTGTTGAGAGTAAATTGCTAAAGCAAGTGGGATTGGGAAAAGCTCAATGGGGATCTACTTCAACTGTCTAGAATAAGGTATGATTAGAGATCCTTTAGTGTTAGATGTTTTATTTCTCTTGCATATTGGGAAGGGATATTTTTCTCCATAACACAAGGTCTAAAATAATACGGGTTTCCTCAACCCGGTGTCCGTCAGCGAAATACAGAAGGAGAAAATTGGAAGGCGGAAAGTGGAAATTGTTTAAACAAATTCATAAAACCCTGGATCCACAATCCACATCCAATCTAAGATCAACTATCGAGAAATGGTGCACAAGAAATCAATGACATAGAAGGATTTTACGAAAAATGATGTGTGGAAGCAGGTGTTTCTTAATTCCTATTCCAGATCAATGATTAGAAGAGGGGCTGCACAAAATCAACAGCACAAAAGAAGTCCTGTGGAAACTCTGATTTGCCAAAAAAATGAAAATTGTGAAAGAAGTCAGAGCTACAGAAAAAGGCAATAGCAGAAGAAGCCAAAATTGCAAAGATTCATTGCAGAAACTCATGATTACACATCAATTTGACTCCTTGTCTGTCATAAGGAACCGAGTGGTTTTGATCAGTTATGAAAATAAATAGTCAGGCATACAAACAGGTGAAGGTTTTAATTGATAAGTATAATAGGATGCAAGTGAAGAGAAGGGTGTGTGCTCTCTACAGGAAAAGAGCTGGTGCATGGACCTTCATCGAAGTGGGGATTGCAGAATGAAAGATGACTCTGAGTTCTTTCAAGAATATCCTGAATAGAGACAATGAGGGGAACAAAGGTGCATTAGAAAATCTAGAAGTAGATCAGAACAGAGTTGGTATGCATTGTTATATCTGTTTTTCTACATATTTTAATGAACATGTTTAAATATAAGGAACAAGGGTGGTAGGGTGGTGCTAGGAAAAACATGTTGTCTTCTCTATACAAGTTGGAGATTGTACAAGTGGAAGTTGGTGCTTCCATCCAGTTGTAGCTGGAGAATTTTATTTTAGTGGGTGCTAGGAAAAACATGACGATTGGTGCTCTCTGCAAGAAGGAATTTGCAAACAGAGGTTTCAGCTTCATTTGAGTAGGTGCTCAAATAAAGATGAATATTTGTCTGTCTCTATAACATGTGTGTGATTGATGATCATCATTCCTTCTATTATACTTGCTGCATTATCATAAATGTAAATGTGTAATAAGTAATAATGGTTTAAACTTTGAAAATGGCTTAATATTTAGAAATAACTGATTCACCCCCCCTCTTAGTTATTTGAATAATTTCAACAATTGGTATCAGAACAAGTTCCTTTTATTTAAAGGTAAATATATAAACTTAAACATAAAAAGTTATGAAGGGACTTCATCCAATAAGGTTCCTCTGTTTGATGGAACAAATTTTTCCTTTTGGAAGGTTAGAATGAGAACCTATATAATGTCCTTAGGTGTTGATGTTTGAAATGTAGTAGACACTGGCTATTTAAAGCCAGTTGTGCTAGCCTCCAGAGATGATAAGTTGGAATTTAGTTCTAATGCAAAAGCAATGAACATTATCCTGAGTGGTCTTGCAGAGGATGAGTTTGTTAAGGTGATGCATCTTAAATCTATAAAAGAGATGTGGGATAAACTTGTAAGCAGCTATGAAGGAAATGAGAAAGTAAAGGATTCCAAAATACAGACATATAGACTAAAATTTAAACAGATAAAGATGAACGAGGATGAGAATGTCAGTAAATATTTCTTAATAATAGAAGAGACTGAGAATGCTATGAAGGGTGTTAGTGAAAAGATTGATGAAGCATCCTTGGTTCAAAATTTTTTAAGATCTTTGCCTGAAATATTTAATCCCAAAGTTTTTGCAATAGAAGAATTAAGTGATCTTAAAACTCTGCCTATTGGCCAGCTCATAAGTACTCTGACAGCCTATGAAATGAGGATTGGTAAATATAAATACACCACTAGAGAAGCATCCTTTAAAGCAGATAAGAACATTGATTCTGAAATGGATGTGATTGAGGAAAAATTTGTAAGGAGGATGAAGAAAGGATCAGGTAAATACAAAGGCAAGATTCCCTTTAAATGTTTTAACTGTGGTAAAATAGACTGTTTTGCATCTAAATGTCCCCACAAGCAAAAGAGGAATAATTCTGATGATGAAGAAAACTATATAGTCAATAAATACAATAAGAGGATAAATACAAAAATAAAATCTTGTGTGTAAATGATGTTGATTCTTTAGAAGAAACAAACATCAATTCATCTTGTGAAGATGAATTGAATAACTTTATGCTTATGGCCATAGAATATTTTGGAAATGAATATACAGGAAGTGACCTAAATGATGAAGAAGCTATGGTTGATATGGAAGGTGAACTAATCAGTGCTTTGGAGGAGATTGACAAACTCAGACTAAAGAAAAGGAAACAAAAACAATTATTGATGTAGCATGAAAAGAATGGTAAAGAACCAAGTGAAGATGTTTCCCTGTTAAAACTAGAATTATAATAGGCAAATAAAATAGAAGATATTCTAAAACAACAATTAACAGAAGGGAAAAAGAGATGTGAAGTTTTGGAAGAAGAAGTAGTGACAGCTAGGAAAGAATTGGAGAAATTTCAACCTCAGTATCACCAAAATATGTCAAGTATTAAAGCTTCAGAAGAACTGAACAACATTCTGAGTAAGAAAAGGTCCCCATGGTTAAAAATAGGTCTTGGATATGAATAAGGTTCAAGCAACAAACAGTCAAAATGAGAACATATTGTGCAAACAAAAGGAAATGAAACAATTACCAGAATCAGAAATTCAGATCAAAATTATCAACCAAGGATTGCTCAGAAACAAAATCAACAAAAGGGAAGACAACCAAGATTCAGGTACCAATGTTGATTCCATGGTTACTGTTATTGTTGTTCTAATTTTGGCCACAAAGCTGCAAACTGTGCATTTAATTTTAGAAATATGCAATCAAAGAACAGTCAATTGCTGCGACATAGAACAAGGCAATCATCGAGTAAAGTACAAGAACAACATACAACTTAGTTCACAACTAAAGGAATAGCCCATGATAGATATAACAACTCTTTTGATCTACTGTATAATGAGACAAAATGTTATGTTTGTCATAATTTTGGACACAAGGCTTCAAACTGTCATCTGAAGGATTACAAAACAAACCCAAGAGTGAATTACTCTGCTAAAAGTGCTAAAGTTTGGCAAAATAAAGAAAATAACAAATGTTTCTTAGTGCTTTCTGTTCATAGGAAAAAGGGCACATGGTATATTGATAGTGGATGTTCCAAACACATGACTGGTGATAAAAGTAAGTTTCTTTCTCTAAGTGAAAAAAATCAGGAAATGTAACTTCTGTAAATGATGCTCCAGGGAAAATCAAAAGAAAAGGAATGGTAAAGTTGAGTAATGGAAAAGGGAAATCCCAAGATGTGTTGTTTGTAGATGGACTAAAACATAATCCTCTTAGTGGCAGTCATGTTTGTGACAGAGGATGTGAAGTTATTTTCACTTCTAAAGATTGCAAGATAAAATTTGTACCCTCAGGACAGTTGGTTGCAAAAGGCATAAGAACAGAAAACAATGCCTATGTCTTGAAAGAAGGTAAATAAGAATGTCATCTAAGCAAGTATGATGAAAGCCAGATTTGGCATAGGATACTTGGACATTTAAACTTTGATCATATAATCAAGCTTGTGAACAATGGGGTGTTAAAATATCTTCCAAAAATATCAAAGCCATATTACTTTGTTTGTAAACCTTGTCAAATGGGAAAATTGACTCGCACGTAGTTTAAATCCAAGAACTTCACATCAATAGACAAACCACTTCAGTTAGTACATATGGATTTGTGTGGACCATCAATAAAGGAAGGCACAAGAAGAGAAAGATATTTTATGTTGGTCATTGATGATTATTATAGACTCACATGGGTTTCTTTTCTGAAAGAAAAATATGAAGTGTTTGAAAAGTTCAAAATTTTTAAGGCTCTGACTAAGAATCAAACAGTAAAGAGATTGAAGGAAATAATATCAGATAGAGGAGGAGAGTTCAGTTCACGAGACTTCAAATATTTTTGTGATAAACATGGAATTAAAAGAGAATACACTATGATAGGGACTCCACATCATAATGGAGTAGTTGAGAGACAAAATAGGTTAGTACAACAGATGGAAAGATCAATGATGAATGAAAGGCATATTTCTCAGACATACAGGGTAGAGGAAATTCACACAACTATCCATATTCTTAACAAAGCTCACTTAAGGCCAAACAATGATAAGACTCCTTATGAACTATGGTTTGGAAGACCTGCTTCTAGCAAACACTCCAAAGTCTTTGGAAGTAAATGTTATATTAAAAATAATGATGAACATATTGGAAAATATGATCACAGGGATGATGAAAGTATCTTCTTAGGATATGCTACAAATAGTAAAGGATACACTTTTTATAATATGAGGCTGCATAAATTGGTTGATTATATTGACATTAAAATCGATGAAGGAATCCTTGTAAAAGATATTCAAATAAGAAGTTTTGAACCAAACATAGAAGATACAGTTGAAGTTAAGGAAGAACATGTCCAAGAATCAGAAAAAGAATATTCAGAGTCAAATGATGAAAGTGAAAACATTCAAGTAGATTCAATACAATAGACATAAACAAAACCACCTTCCATAATCGTTCAGAAGAATCATCCTGAAAATCAGATAATTGGTGACAAGAATAAAGGATTTCAGACAAGAAGGAATTTGATTAAAGCTTTAGAACAATCTCATATTTATTTCCTATCTACAATGGAACCTAAGAATTTTGAAGAAGCCAGTGATGATGAAGATTGGATTAAAGGCATGAATGAATATCTTGATAAGATTGAGAAGAATAATACTTGGGTGTTGGTTCCTAGACCTCTAGATAAAAATGTAATAGGATCCAAGTGGGTGTTTAAGAACAAGATGAATGAAAAAGGACAATTTGTGAGGAATAAATCCCAATTGGTCTATAAGGGGTATGCACAAGTTGAGGAACATGATTTTGATGAAACTTTTGCACCAGTGGCAAGATTAGAATCTATCATAATGTTTCTTTCCTATTCCAGTCATAATAAATTCAAAGTGTATCAGATGGATGCTAAGTCATCTTTTCTTAATGGAGACCTAGAAGAAGAAGTCTATATAGAGCAACCTGAAGGGTTACAACTAACAGACAATCCTACCAATGCCTGCAAATTGAAGAAGGCTCTATATGGATCCAAAAAATCACTAAGAGCCTGGTATTATAGATCGGATAAATATCTATAGGACAAAGGATTCATGAAAGGTGCTATTGGAAGTTACTTGTATATCAAATATGAAGGTGATAATCTATTAGTTGTTTTGGTGTATGTGGATGACATTATTTTTGGATGCAATAATGATTATTTTTTTCAGTGGTTTGCTAATGCCATGCAATCTGAGTTTGAGATGTCAATGATAGAAGAATCGTCATTCTTTCTTGGTCTTCACATTATTTAGAGTTCTGGAGGTTTATTTCTCTCCCAAGAGAAGTATTTGAAGGAGATGTTGAAGATATTTCAGATGGAAGATTAGTCATATGTTAGTTCACCTATGGTT
Source organism: Pseudotsuga menziesii (assembly GCA_001517045.1). Classification (NCBI taxonomy): domain Eukaryota; kingdom Viridiplantae; phylum Streptophyta; class Pinopsida; order Pinales; family Pinaceae; genus Pseudotsuga; species Pseudotsuga menziesii. Next base: position 42,850 of record LPNX010183239.1, read on the forward strand.
GTTGGTTGTAAACTTAGAAAGGATTATATCTCACCTAATGTTGATCAAATAACATATCATTCAATGATAGGAAGTCTCTTAGACATCACAACATCTTGTCCTGATATAATGAAAGTTGTTGGAATGGTCGAAATATTTCAGTCTGATCCTAAGTAAATTCATTTGGTGGCTATTAAGAGGATATTTAAATATTTAAAGGGCACAATGGCTTATGGTCTCTGGTATCCTAGAAATCAGAATCTTCAGTTAACTGTATATTGGGAAAATTGTTTGGATGAAAGAAAGAGAACAAGAGGAGGTGCATTCTTCTTGGGTGATTCTTTAGTTGCATGGTTGATTAAGAAGCAAGGCTCGATATCTTTGTCCAGTATAGAAGCTGAATACATTGTTGTTGCCACATATTGTACACAAATACTCTGGATGATCCAGACATTGGAAGACTTAAAGGTAGAATATGTTGATCCCATTTCTCTCCATTGTGATAATACTAGCGCCATTAGTATGTCCAAAAATCCAGTTCTTCATTCCAAGAGTAAGCACATACCTATTAAGTATCAATTCTTAAGGGAGCATGTTGCAAACAGAGTGGTTCAATTGAATTTGATTCCTTCTACAGAACATATTATTGATATCTTCACTAAACCCTTACCAAAGACACAGTATGAGTATCTACACCATAATCTAGGCATCATATCTTATTCCAACTAACATGTCCACTTTGGTAGGGGGAGCTATGCTATAGAATCTTCTTTGAATTTGATGTCAAAGGGGGAGAAGTTGTTTTTTCTATAGATGATAAATAGTTGGTGATTACAAGTACAACATGCATCCAGAATTTGAAGGTTTCCATCAGTGCCAAAGGGGAAGATTATTGGAATTATGATAGGTATTGCAATCATATGGAAACATATCATATTGTGATATGGTTTTCATTGATGGAAAAACATAGAATATGATTCAGATAAGAAGATGACTCAGATGAATAGGAAAACGACTTAGAAGAATAGATGGTTTGTATAGAGATCCAACGGTCAGGAGTAAACCCACAAACTTTGAAAGAAATTATGATGAACAGATCCGACGACTAGGAGTGAACCCACAAAGAAACCAAGGGTTCAGAAGAAAAGAGGAACATAGAAAGTAGAAGATGAAATGTGGAATATGAGAAATAAAAGTCTAAAATAATATGGGTTTCCACAACATGGAATTCTCCAGTGCAATGTGGAAGGTGGAAAGAAGAAGGAGGAAAGTGGAAGGTGGAATGTGGAAGATGAGAAGTCATAGTCTAAAATAATATGGGTTTCTGCAACCTGTAGTCCCCCAGTGGAATGCGGAAGGTAGAAAGAGGAAGGCGTAATGAAGAATATGAGAAATGAAAGTCTAAAATAATATGGGTTTCCGCAACCTAGTGTCTATTAGTAGAATGCGGAAGGCGAAAGGTGGAAATCGGAAATTGTGGAAGTTGTTTAACCAAATTTGGAAAACATGGGATCCACAATCCACATCTAATCTAAGATCGACGATTGGAAAATGGTACACAAGAAATTGACGACACGGAAGGAGTTTGCAGAAGTAGGTGTTTGTTAAGTCCTATTCCAAATCAACGATAAAAAGAGAGGCTGCATGAAATTGAAGGCACGGAATAATTCCCGTGGAAAGAATCTTGTGGTGACTCTGATTTGCCGAAAAAAGGAAAATGTGAAAGGAGTCAAAGTTGTAGAAAAACACAATAGAGGAAGAAGCCAAAATTGCAAATATGCATTGCAGAAACTCATAATTACAGATCGATTGGACTTGTCTTTCATAAGGCATCGAATGGGTTTGATTAGTTTTGAAAATGAAAAGTTAGGCATACGAAAAGGTGAAGGGCTTAAATATTGATAAGTATAAGAGGATGCGGGTGAAGAGAAGGGTGTGTGCTCTCTGTAGGCAGAGAGATGGTGCATGGACCATTGTTGAAGTGGGGATTGTAGAATGAAATGTGACTCTGAGTTATTTCAAGCATATCCAAAACATAGACAATGAGGGGAACAAAGGTGCATATGAAAATCTAGAAGTAGATTAGAATAGAGTTGGTATGCATTGTTATATTTGTTTTTCTACATATTTTAATGAACATGTTTAATCTAAGGAACAAGGGTGGTAGGGTGGTGCTAGGAAAAACATGTTGTCTTCTTTGTACAAGTTGGAGCCTGTACAGGTGGAAGTTGGTGCTTCTATCCAGTAGTAGCTGGAGAATGTTATTTAGTGGGTACTAGGAAAAACATGAGGTTTGGTGCTCTCTACAAGAAGGAATTTGCAAATTGAGGTTGCAGCCTCATTTGAGTAGGTGCTGAAATAAAGATGAATATTTGTCTATCTCCATCATGTGTGTGTGATTGATGATCATCATTCCTTTTGTTATACTTGTTGCATTATTATAAATGTAAATATGTAATCAATAATAATGGTTTAAATACTGAAAATGGTTTAAGATTTAAAAATAACTAATTAACCCCCCCGCCTCTCAGTTATTTGAATAATTTCAACAAATAGTTGTATCATCAAAGTATTTAAGATAATAATTGAATAGTTGTATCTAATAATCGAATAGTTGAAGTTGGAGTTTTCTTTTTCCAACTGTCGCGAATTGTACTTATCAGATGTTAACTAAGTTATTTTAAATTTTGTTTTAATTTTTAATTATGTCCATAGGTGTATATATCTTAGAATTTTGGGGTGGACTACCATCTATGCATTTTCATCTATGGATGAGAATGAGACAAGTGTACTCTCCAGATTGATTCTATGGGTGTCATCCAAGATTAAACTAGAATGAGACAAGTGTACTGTTCAGATTGATTCTATGGTCGTCGTCCAAAATTAATAATTAATTATTTCATAAAAATAAAATAGCTTAATTAACATGTGATAAGTACAATTAATGATAGTTGTAAAAATTAAAATTAATCTTCAACTATTTGATTATTAAATACAACTATGAGCTTAACTCCACCGATTATTAGATACAACTATTATCTTAACTCCAACGATTCTTGAACTATTACCTTAATTTCAACTCTAATCACAAATATATTGGAAAATATTAGCTTAACTATTAGATACAACTATTATCTTAACTCCAATGATTTTACAACTATTAGCTTAAGTTCAACTCTAATAACTTAAGTCTTAGTCCAACTGCATTTGGCATCTAGGATTCTAGCTAATGTGTCATTATGCAAGAGTCGAACTCCTAATAAACTCCTCCAAACTCCTAATAAACTCCTACATCTAGTAGTTGAGAATCTAGCTAAGCTAATATAGATTTTGTATTACATGTTTAGGTTTTCCATATAGATATAATTAGGTTTTTAATTCTTTTTAAAGGAGGTTAGTCTAACTCATAATTAACAATTTCAAAAAAATAAAAAATAGCTTAGTTAACATCTGATAAGTACAATTCATGATAGTTGGAAAACGCAAACTTCATCTTCAACTATTCGATTATTGGATATAACTATTCAATTATTATCTTAAATACATTGACGATACAACTATTAACTTAATTTTCAACTCAAATCATGACTTTTACTTTGCAATTTCCAATATATTAACTTTTAAATTAACTATTAGATACAACTATTAGCTTAACTCAAATGATTCTACAATTATTAGTTTAACTTCAACTCTAATCACAGTTATATTAGATAAATATTATATTAACTCCAATGATTCTACAACTATTAGTTTGACTTCAACTCTAATCGCGATTATATTGGATAACTATTAGATTATTCCAATAGTGATACAACTATTAAATTAAACTTAGATGAACTCTGTCACATACCCCAATTTTGTAAAATAATGTTATTTGTTTTAATTTGATTCCTAAGACATTATGTTAAATTTAATACTAAGTTGAAAATGATGACTCAACAAAGTCAAGAGATGTGGAATGTAATTTTGAATATTTTATTTTTAATAAATAAAAAGTGGAGACAACAGCTTGGGAGAGTTGTTAATAAGAGTGTTACTGGTCAAACTGGTGGAAGGAACTAGGTGGAGAGAAAAAGACAAGTGGAAGCATCCTCAAACACTTCCTATGTTGTAGGTGGCAACTTCCCTACATTTGGGGTCATGATTCCCCAAGAAAGTAGGATCAGAGCAGGTGGCTCAATTAATGACAACTAACCCAAAAAAGACCTAGGCAATCTTTTAAAAGTACCCAATGTAGAGAGCTGAGGCTGCTCAGATATTTTTCTAGAGGAAGATTCATTCAGGTGGAATGCACCTCAAGGACTCATTGGGAAAAAGGGAAAACTGTAAGGAAAGTGTTTGAGAGATGAACTGTAGTAACTTGATCTGATACAGCTTTCTAGCTGAGAGATTTGACTGAAGAGTTCAGGACTGGTATTGAGTCTCAGGACTAGTACTTGATTATTTGCTGCACCTAGTTCCATCCAGGGAGACCAGAGCAAGCTCGGGGGTCTTGAGGAGTCATTGTTTGAGCGCTCTCTAGGAGTTGGTAGGGAGGAACAACCTCCCATTGCTATTGTCGTCCAAGCTTTAAGAACAGGTTCTGCTATCTATTATTTTTTGTTTTATTTTCTGTGTGTGATAGAATGATGCATTTGCAGTTTATGATGTAAAAACTTAGAGGATTGGATATTGAAAGTTGTTTAGTAATGAAATAATGCTTAATGAGAAACAAACCCTACTTGTGTTTTTCCCCATCTGGAGTAATCCAGATCGTACTCTAGCACAGGTGGTGAATTTATATAAAGAAAGTATGATGCCATTATAGAATATGATGTTAGCTTGATTGTGAGAATGATTTCTTTTAAATTTTTATCTAAAGAAACAATATTCTGTACAAGGAATAGGGTTAGACCTAGACTGTAAATGTCAGATTTTAGTAAAGGAAAAAGGAGCTATATTAGTATATTAGCAGTAATAGGATTAGGTAGATAAATAGTTCTCTCTATACAGCATTCATTTTTGTAATCTTATTATATATTTGTAACCGGAAGAAAAGAATATATTAGTTAAATAGAGAAGGGATAGACTAATTAAAGATGCATTTCAACTCTGCAGTTTATTTATTCCTAATATGATAATTAACTACTGAATGTTTAGCAACCAAACTATGAGTAAGAATAACTAAACTTTGATTTTATTCTACAGAGAAACTAGTTAGTTTCATAATATTACTTATGGCTGTTAATGTAACTAATTCATCTATATTCTTTATCTAACTAAACTTGAGCAAGTTCTACAGATATTAACTTGTCCCTTTATAATTTAAAAACAAATACTGCATTACATTCTATAGAAAATAAAATAGACAGTTTGTATTATTCTTTTATTTTATAAATATTAATTTATAGGATATAGAAGGTACTTCTAAAGGTTATTTAGTATATAAGTACAAGAATATAACAATAAAATAATATCTTATTATATATCTATAAATAGACAAAGAATAAAAAAATAATATATATATAATTGTAGGAACAACATTACTTGCAGGTAAAACAACATTTAATATCACTATAATAAATAGTAAGTATCACACTTTTTACACTTAAAAAGATGCAACTAGTAGTTACACAAATATAACTGCAAGAATATTGAAAATTACATAAATCCTGATAGTTAACAAATATAAACGACATTTATAACCTTATTAGAACAGAGTGGGTTAAAGTAAGTTCTTATAAAAACATTATACAGTTACCCGAAATAATTTTACAGAATATAAATTAAATATAATAACTTACAGGAATCTAAGTAAAGAACATAGACATGCTCAATTTGCCGAGCTTCAAAAACTATATATATACAATACAAGTAAAACAAATAAATTTCAGTACTTTATTGTAAACAAAAAGATATTTCAAAAGAGACTATATTTACAGCTTTACATCACGAAGTTAGGGTAAAAACCATATATTATCAAAATTACATCAGAAGTAATAAATTAAGAGTTTAAGCTCCTTTCCAAATGCCTCTCGGCTTCTACAAGTCAACAAGAGCATGGCTTAAACAACCCTTCCTTTCATTTTTACATATTTACACAGTAACTGAACAAAATTCAAAATTTACAGTCACGGCCTAAGCTGGAAACCCCGCATAAAGCAAGGGGTATAAAATCAACAAACAAACAGCGAACCAATTAACCCAAATAAACCAAAACCACAATGGTTTTGCAAGCCACGACGACCAATTGTCAAATGTCCCATGAGGGACTGAACAAGGATGAATTTCCATGGGGTATCCAGGGCTTACCCATGAGCAATGCTTGTTGCAGCCCTGCACCAACCACGCCGGAGGACAGGTCGACGCCTGTGTAACGTGAAACAATAAAAATTGTTATTATCTTACTGTGTATAAGATGGAACACATTTAAAACAAGTAATGAAATTAATGTAACTGTTTCTTACCTTAAATCTTAATGGAAACATAACCACCTACAACCAGCAACATAGCTACTAATGCGAGGAGGAGACAGATCTTCATCTGCCACATGGAAGTTGAAGGTTACTTTCACGGTATTTACCAATGGAGACTGAGAGATGAAGCATCTGGCCAAGCAAGTGTAATGCTTGGGCCGCAACAACTCGTAAAACAAAATAGTATATGCTGCAAACCCCATGCCCCAGCTACTCTGGTTAAGCAAGACTATGATTGCCACTATCGAGCCAAAGAGAGGAAGGGCAATACAGACTGTTAGACACCAAACGGAGCAAGCGATGGAAGGTAAAACCCTGGAGGAAAGCAATCAATCTAGTCTAAGTAGCGGAGATATTCCATTACGGCTTTTCTCCCTCAGTTTCCAAAGCACGATTACGAAGGGCGAAAGACCAAAAGCAAGTTAGGCGACTGTGACTCAAGCTGGTTCCAGAAATTGGCATGAAGGTCGAAGTGCAGTAGCAGAGCAGCTGGAGGCGAGAATGATGGGAGAAATGACAATGCTAGGGTTACAAATGGTCTTTTAATCATACAACACTTGGCCACGGTTTTTCCACGTCCATATGCAAATTATTTGCATGCAGTGGGTAAAATCACATAGTCACAGTGTGATCTCGGTATGCATGGAACAAAAAATTATAATCCCAATTATATGGAGACCCAAAGTTTCGGTAAGGATCATCACACCAAAGTCAACCGAACCTGCACGATAGAGTATAAACATTGGAACAATGGTATTATTGTTAAGTTCTAAACTTACCTAGGGCGTAGTCAATACTATGACCCAACATTTTTGCAAATGATAATCATGCACTCAAACGGTTAACTTATCCAAGATAATGCCAATTATTATTATAAAAGGAGTTTATGAAATTGAATTATAGCAATACCCTTGTTATAAGCAAATATTTATTTAATCAATGGAGTATAACTTAGTGATGGTATATTAATAGGCGACCTAGCATATCATACAAGCCAAGGATGTTTCTAATAAAAGATCATAAAACTCTAATTCAAGGATAAACCTTAAACTCTTCTTGGGTGTGGTCAAACCTATGACCCTTTTGTTTATACAGACATGGCATTCACCCATTTAAAACAACTTTAACTCTAGCCTAATTTTTATACTCTTTGTTGTTATAAAGGAAATTCATAGAATCGATTTATGATAGATGTCCTTTTGCTAATGTTAACTTCTTTTGCCTTTGATGGTGTAATTTATTAAACTAGTTAGGTTGCTTTTGGGTATGTTAAGCCTTAAAATGATTAAGGAGCTTGACATTGGAATCTTTATAAATTAAATATCTTGACTAGATAGTAATTTCCAAGTAAATTATGGGCAGAGAAACTTAATCCATCAACATGATTATAGCCCAATTGAAGGTAGTATATGAGGATATAATTTCTTAGAACTTCAGGCTGGGAAGATGGAGTAATAAGGATAGAAACTTAATCACTTCTACTTTCACATAGAAAAGAGTAACCAAAAATTTATCAGGAAGTAAAGAGTTTATGTTCACTGTGTAAGATAGATCCTTAATGTAATAACCTTGCCATCCTTAGTCTGCATGCAAAGAAATATTTAAGGCATTTATACACACAAAGACTATGATCAACCTCAAAGATCTTAGTACACAATAAAACTATAAATTACAACTACTGAAAAGAAAGAATTTGTCGCCCATACTATTAGGACTGAATCTCATTTCCTTGGCGTCTTTAAATAGCTTTACGATTTAAAGGTTTTACCTCATAAAAACAGTTGATTTCGAAAAGCATTTATATTCTTTTACTGAGCTATTATTATTGTGACGAACAGCACCAGATCTTCTTACCTGTAAGTTTGTAAGAGCAGGTAAACTTTTTGTGTTAGCTCAAATCTAAGTAAGCCCCAGATCACCAAGACAGTTCCACCTTGTGGCCGCAAAGAAAAACAAGTCATTTAACTGAAAAAGAATTGTTCTATAAGATAAACATAAATCAGGTAGATAATTCATTTTACAAATCAGTAACATATAACTAATTTAAAACAATTAGTTGAAAGCTTTAATGAGAATTACTTGTATTTTCAAAATTTTAAAATTTTCGGAAATTTTGGGGTTTTGACATGTGGTATCAGAGCACAAGGTTCAAACACTGGGCCTTGATGTAGCTCAAATAGCTTTCATAGAACAATAAATTCAAATAATATGCTAACATGTATTTTGTTTTATGTTAAGAACAGAAAATTTCCTTTTTCTGAAGTTTAACAAGCAGGTATGGAAAATCTAGGAGAGTATGCACAAGAGGAGTCTCCAGATACAGAAACAAGACATTTGCCCAGAGAACCTATGTTAGAAGAGGTGACTGCCAACTCCTCATAGCTGTTGCAGACTGTAAAAGATTTGAAAACTGAAATGGAATCAGTCAAGAGGGAGAATGAGAGGATTTTGAAGGATTAGGAAGAATTGAACCAAATTTTAATAGAAAAATTCCAAACTGAAGGAAGGAGCAGAAGATCAAAATCTGAAGATGTCAGTCATCAAAGAAAATCCAAAAAGATGAAGCTGGCAAAAACTGAAAGTAGTTCATCATCTGAAGGGTTTGGTGAACGACAAAGTTACCATACTACTAGTGACAGTAGAAAAGATGATTTGTATGACAGAAAGAAGAAATACAGACCATATGAGGAAATTTCAGGGGAGTTTAAAAAGATAAAGCCCCCAACTTTTAATGGAGAGACTGAAAAAGGGGAAGAAGCAGAGTCTTGGTTATCCGGGATGAAGAAGTATTTCCATATATATAATTACTCTGATTAGTTAAAAGCAAGGATGGCAATATATAACCTTTCCGGAAAAGCTAACATATGGTGGCAAGACCTGAAGAGAGTCAAGGGTATCAGAGAAAAAGAAGTTAATTGGAGTACCTTTAAAAGGTATTTCAAGAAGAAATTTTTGTGTGAGCAATATTATGAAGAAAGAGCTAAAGAGTTTTATGAATTGAAGTTAGGTTCAATGACTATGAAGGATCTGAACAGTGAATTCTTAAGCTTGCTTAGGTATGTACCTTATCTAGTAGATGAGAAACCTAAAGTGCAACAATTTCTCAGCTATCTATCGTATCATATTAAGGATAGAATTGAGTATGATAACCCGAAGACTCTGGAGGAAGCTATGAGGAAGGCTAATTTTTGTTTTGAGCAAAACTGGAAGAAGGAAGGCTTGGCCAATTGGAAGGCTAAGAAAAATAACAATCAGCCTGAATTTAAGAAGAAGGAATTTGCACCTCATAGAAATTTCAAGAATAATAAGACCAAAAATTATTCTAACAACAAAAATTTCCAGGGAAATAGGAATGGTACTTCCAACACTTCGAATAATTTTAAGGGCAAGGAAGCTGCAAATAACCATGGAAATTTTACCAAGAGTTTTGAACGTAAAGAGCCTGTTAAGTGCTGGGAATGTAATGGCCAACACTATGCCTTGGTCTATCCAAACCAGAAAAAGACTGTCAGTAATATTCATACTATACAGGAGGAGATGACCGTTGGGGAACTAGCAAGGAGCATGCCCAGAATTAATGTGGCTTTGGAGAACCGCCAAGCTAATTATCCGACTTCCATGGTGGAAGTAGAAGGTATGATTAATCAAACCCCTGTAACCATTTTAATTGATCCAAGAGCTAGTCTCAGTTATGTTGCACCTTAGATAGTGGAAAGGTGTAAGTTGTCTGTCGATAAGTTTGAAAATTCTTGGTTATTTCAATTAGCCACTGGGACAAAAAGATAAGTAACATGTTATGTGAAAGAATGTGCTTTACTTATGGATGAATTTAAAACTATAGTTAAGCTTAATGTTTTGCCACTTGGCTCATATGATTTACTGATTGGCATGGACTGGTTAGAACAGTATAAGGTAGTTTTAAATTGTTACGATAAAACTTTTACGTGTTTAAATAGTAATGAACAACCAGTAAATGTTAAAGGTATTCCTAGAAAAACTATAATAAGGTAGATTTCTGCTTTACAACTTAAAAGAGCTGTTAGAAAATGATGTAAATCCTATGCGGTAACTATTACAGATGAGGAAGGTAAAACTAAAACAGATAAGTTAAAATAGAAGATATTCCCGTTTTAAAAGAATATATTGACGTTTTCCCAAAAGAAATTCCAGTATTACCTCCAAGAATGGAATTGGATTTTACCATTGAACTGGTACCAGGTGCGGTACCTAGTTCAAAGGCTCCTTGTCGAATGAACATTTTAGAACTTAATGAGCTAAAATCACAATTAAAAGAGTTAATTGATAAAAAGTACATTCGACCTAGTGTGTCTCCTTGGGGAGCACCGGTCATCTTTGTTAAAAAGAAAGACGAAACTATGCGACTATGCATAGACTACCGTCAGCTAAACAAGATGACTATTAAAAATAGATATCCGTTGCCCCACATAGACGATCTGTTTGATCAACTACGTGGAGCCACGGTGTTTTCGAAGATGGACTTGAGGTCAGGATACCATCAAGTAAGAATTAAAGATGAATATATCTTCAAGACAGGCTTTAGAACAAGATATGGACACTACGAGTTTGCCGTAATGCCATTTGGGCTTACTAATGCCCCAGCTGTCTTTATGTGCTTAATGAATAATATAATGCATAAGTATTTAGATAAGTTTGTGGTTATGTTTATCGACGACATCCTAATTTACTCTAAAACGGAAGAAGAACATAAAGAACACCTAAAAATAGTTTTACAAGAGTTGCGAGAACAACAACTCTTCGCGAAGTTTAGTAAGTGTGACTTCTTTAAGGATGAAATCCAGTACTTAGGTCACGTAGTGACTAAGGAGGGAATTTTAGTAGATCCTGAAAAGATTCAGGCAATCGAAGATTGGCCAGTTCCTAAAGATGTAACGGATGTTAGGTCGTTCATGGGAATTACCGGTTATTACCGGAGATTCATTGAAGGCTTTTCAAGGATAGCAAATCTGATAACCTCCTTACAAAAGAAAGGCAAGGAATTTAATTGGAATTCAAAATGTGAAGAAAGTTTTAAGAAGTTAAAAACTCTATTGACTAGTGCACCTATTCTAAGAATAGCAGATCCTAATAAAGACTTCGTAGTATGCACCGATGCCTGTAATGATGGTTTAGGCGGTGTTCTGACTCAAGAAGGGCATGTCATTGCCTATGAGTCTAGAAAGTTAAAAATTCACGAAAAGAATTACACAAATCATGATCTAGAACTAGCAGCAATTATAAACGCCTTAAAAATGTGGCGACATCATTTAATAGGCAGAAAATTTATTTTAATGACTGATAATAAAGGACTGAAATATCTTCTAGATCAGCCTAATTTAAACGCTAGACAAGTTAGGTGGTTGGCATTCTTAAGCGAGTATGACTTCAAAATCCATCATATAAAGGGTAAGGAAAATAAGGTGGCTGATGCGTTAAGCAGAAATGCTAAGCTGAACTTTACAGCAGCCATCGGCACTTACGTTTCAGATCTAAATGAACAGCTTACAGAAGGGGTAAAACAAGATGAAAATTATCAGAAATTGCGAATTACTGCTAAGGAAGAACCTACAGAAAGCTTAATAAAAGGTTATAGTTTAAATGAATATGGATTTTTATTATTTAAAGATAAACGGTATGTGCCTAATGTGCCTAAGGTTAAGTTGTTAATTCTGGATGAAGTCCATAAAACACCTTATTCAGGACACCCAGGTTATCAAAAGACTGTAACCATGCTAAGAAAATAATATTTTTGGACAAATATGAAAGCTGAAGTAGTTGAATACATTGCTAGGTGTTTAGACTATCAATAAGTGAAAATCGAACACCAACATCCAGCTGGTCTGCTACAACCTTTACCTATTCCTAGCTGGCAATGGGAAGTGATTAGCTTAGATTTTATTACTGGACTGCCCAGAAATCAGAATCAAAATGACTCTATTATGGTGGTGGTTGACAAGTTAAGCAAGGCAGCACATTTTATTCCTGTTAAAACTACTTACAAGGCTGCCAATATAGCTGATATCTTCTTAAAGCATATTTTTTGGTTACATGGAGTACCGAAGCTTATAATCTCAGATAGGGATCCTAAGCTTACAGGAAAATTTTGGAAGTCCTTGTTTAAAAGATTAAATACAACATTGAATTTCAGTACCTCCTTCCATCCTCAAACAGATGGACAAACTGAAAGAGTAAATCAGGTACTGGAGGATTTATTGAGTATGTATGTGAAAGATCATCCAGGTAAGTGGGAAGACTACTTACATCTAGCAGAGTTCACATATAACAATAACTATTAGTCATCAACTAAATTTAGTCCATTTGAAATTTTATATGGACGAAAATGCAACACTCCTATCTCTTGGAATAATCCAGTAGATAGATTAGTGTTAGGTCCAGAATTGTTGAAAGAAATGGAAGCGATTGTGAAGCAAGTGCAGGGAAATTTGAAGGTGGCACAGGATCGGCAAAAGAGTCAAGCAGACTTGAAAAGAAATCCAAAGGAGTTCCAGGTAGGTGAACATATGTTCTTCAAGGTAAGGCCAAAGAAAATCTCTCTAAGACTGGGGAGTTGTGCAAAGCTAGCACCATGTTACTGTGGTCCATTTGAAATTTTATCTAGAATTGGTCAAGCTGCTTACCAACTAGCATTACCACCTAACTTGAAAGTACATAATGTTTTTCATATCTCTATTTTAAAGAAGTATGTTCATGATGCTACTCATGTGGTTGATTGGAATGTTGTACAGGTGGAACCAGAAGGAGAAATTTTGGTGGAACCGGACTGTATACTCAGGAGGAGGGAAATTACACTACGGAACTGCACCATTGGACATGTGAAGGTGCAATGGAAGCACCTTAGTCCTGAAGAGGCCACTTGGGAACTGGAAAGTAAGATGCGGGAAGCATACCCAAATTTGTTCTAGGGGACTGCAGAGGATGAAGAATAAGTAACATCGAGGACAATGTTACATTTTAAGGGGGTGTGTATGTCACATACCCCAATTTTGTAAAATAATGTTATTTGTTTTAATTTGATTCCTAAGACAATATGTTAAATTTAATACTAAGTTGAAACTGATGACTCAGCAGAGTCAAGAGATGTGGAATGTAATTCTGAATATTTTATTTTTAATAAATAAAAAGTGGAGACAACAGCTTGGGAGAGCTGTTAATAAGAGTGTTACTGGTCAAACTGGTGGAAGGAACTAGGTGGAGAGCAAAAGACAAGTGGTAGCATCCTCAAATACTTCCTATGTTGTAGGTGGCAACTTCCCTACATTTGGGGTCATGATCCCCCAAGAAAGTGGGATCAGAGCAGGTGGCTCAATTGATGACAACTAACCCAAAAAAGACCTAGGCAATCTTTTAAAAGTACCCAATGTAGAGAGCTGAGGCTGCTCAGATATTTTTCCAGAGGAAGATTCATTCAGGTGGAATTCACCTCAAGGACTCATTGGGAAAAAGGAAAAACTATAAGGAAAGTGTTTGAGAGATGAACTGCAGTAACTTGATCTGATACAACTTTCTAGCTGATAGATTTGACTAAAGAGTTCAGGACTGGTATTGAGTCTCAGGACTAGTACTTGATTATTTGTTGCACCTAGTTCCAGCCAGGGAGACCAGAGCAAGCTCGGGAGTCCTAAGGAGTCGTTGTTTGAGCGCTCTCCAGGAGTTGGTAGGGAGGAACGACCTCCCATTGTTGTTGTCGTCCAAGCTTTAAGAACAGGTTCTGCTATCTATTATTTTTTGTGTTAGTTTCTGTGTGTGATGGAATGATGCATTTGCAGTTTATGATGTAAAAACTTAGAGGATTTGATATTGAAAGCTATTTAGTAATGAAATTATGCTTAATGAGAAACAAACCCTACTTGTGTTTTTCCCCATCTAGAGTAATCCAGATCGTACTCTAGCACAGGTGGTGAATTTATATAAAGAAAGTATGATTCCATTATAGAATAAGATGTTAGCTTGATTGTGAGAATGATTTCTTTTAAATTGTTATCTGAAGAAACAGTATTCTGTACAAGAAATAGGGTTAGACCTAGACTGTAAATGTCAGATTTTAGTAAAGGAAAAAGGAGCTATATCAGTATATTAGCAGTAATAGGATTAGGTAGATAAATAGTTATCTCTATACAACATTCATTTCTGTAATCTTATTATATATTTGTAACCGAAAGAAAAGAATATATTAGTTAAATAGAGAAGGGATAGGCTAATTAAAGATGCATTTCAACTCTACAGTTTATTTCTTCCTGAGATGATAATTAACTACTGAATGTTTAGCAACCAAATTGTGAATAAGAATAGCTAAACTTTGATTTTATTCTACAGAGAAACTAGTTAGTTTCATAATATTACTTACGGCTATTAATGTAACTAATCCATCTAGATTCTTTATCTAACTAAACTTGAGCAAGTTCTACAGATATTAACTTGTCCCTTTATAATTTAAAAACAAATACTGCATTACATTCTATAGAAAATAAAATAGACAGTTTGTATTATTCTTTTATTTTATAAATATTAATTTATAGGATATAGAAGGTACTTCTAAAGGTTATTTAGTATAGAATTACAAGAATATAACAATAAAATAATATCTTATTATATATCTATAAATAGACAAAGAATAAAAAAATAATATATATATAATTGTAGGAACAACATTACTTGCAGGTAAAACAACATTTAATATCACTATAATAAATAGTAAGTATCACACTTTTTACACTTAAAAAGATGCAATTAGTAGTTACATAAATATAACTACAAGAATATTGAAAATTACATAAATCCTGAAAGTTAACAAATATAAACGACATTTATAACCTTATTAGAACAGAGTGGGTTAAAGTAAGTTCTTATAAAAACATTATACAGTTACCTGGAATAATTTTACAGAATATAAATTAAATATAATAACTTACAGGAATCTAAGTAAAGAACATAGATATGATCGATTTGCTGAGCTTAAACAACTATATATATACAAAAGTGTTGCCGCCTTTCACACACCTGGGTCACGTGGCAGAAATCTTCAAGCCACTCGGTGTGTCCTTGGGGGCAAGTCTCGAGTCAAGGCTATCACCTTGTTCTTGACTCCTCCATTTAGGCTCAACTCCTAACGAAGCCAAGGGGGGTAGACCCTATTAAGTTAATACGGATAATTACTTAGTGTTGTGATGTTAAATTGAATGAGTTGCTTAGGAGTTTGCAATTTAACTATAGATAATCAAAGATGGCAAGATATAAAAGATGAACACACGAAAGCACAATGCTGAGACACAATATTTATATAAAGCAAGAAAATAACCAGTGCCTTAGAATGGAGTCAAAAATAGAATCAATCTGCTTGCGTGTGCTTGGAGTGAATGTTTTGCGATTGCCTCTTGGTATGTTTTAAGTTAAATTTGAAGTATGATTTGATTAAATTAGGCAAAGGGGGGACTCTAGATATACCCGTGAGTACTTGGAGTATGTCCAAAACTAAACCTTCACGGCTACCCGCAAGGAATATGTGGGATGAAATGGAGTCTCTGGGGCTATTGTTCATAACGCACCCGTTAGGGTGTGACAGAGATCGACGCCCCCGAGGTCACTTTTTAGAAGTTCCCGCTTCCTTTGGGTATTTTGCCACCGTAGAGGTTTGATCTAGGTGTTGGATTTTCACCTGATGGTTTGTCAATTGGGAGAGTGAGTCCTAATTATGATAGTCACCCAAGTGATTTTGATATAGCTTGACTGATCAGATGAACCACATCCAAGTGCAGAGCATACATACTGGAGTCTTGTAAATTTTAATAAGTTTTAAAATGGATGTTCTTGTTTAAAAGAAAAAGCCTCCAAGAACCTCTTTCGATTCAAGTGGATCTCAATCGGGGAATCGAGGAGGGGTTAATTTTATAATTGCTGATAAATAAATGATATAAAAAAACAAACAGATACACAATCCTAGTTTCTTAATTAATCCTACCATGAATCTCTTTCCCCTTTCGGGTCAATTGGGAAATCGTGGGGTAAGTATTACGATTACTTTGAAATGTAAGATATGGAGTATGGAATTAATAATGAAATATATTATACTACCCTATAGATTAGATCAATACTAGTTTGAAAAGAAATGAGCAAAAATAACAAAAAGGACACCGACGCAAATCCCCCTAGGGGGGATGGGGAATGGGCTCGAAAGAGCCTATTCGAAGAATAATTTTATTAACAGCGGTTACAATATCAAAGAAATGATATATCAAAAACTTCTTGGTCCTTATACAGGCTAAAACTAAGATCTTACAATTATACAAAAAGTTTAAGAATTTTGTGAAGAAGGGGAGACCCCTGGGGGGATTTCAACGCTCCAAAAGCCACTTCGGACAACAGCTTCCTTTATTTTATGTCAGACATGATAAAATAAAGTGAGAATTTTAGAATAAAAAATTCCCAAAATCACTTTAAGAGTACCTTTGGATCAGCCTACTTTATCTCACAAAAAATGCAGTTAAAACTAGCTAAACAGGCAGAAAAGGAACCAAGGAAAGTAAGATTTCCTTGGGATATTGAATTTCTGTTTATGCAGCCAACAAATATGCACTGATATTGCAGAATATTGAATTTTATAACAGTGAAAGGAAATCTAATGCATGCGATCTGCAAATTTCCTTTAAATTTTCATGCAGAAAAGACGATTTCCCTACAGCTAGATCTAGGATGCTTATGAAACCTTTTTTAAGTGCAAGATCTAGGATATGAGCTATGAAATATCAGATATATGTATATTTTACTTTGATGAAACAGATCCAAATGAAAACACAACTATGAACCGAAAAAGTAACTGGGTAAAGTGTTGATTTTGAGGGAGGAAGAAGAGGAGAAAAGTGTTGTTTTCCTTGAAGATGCACAGTGGAGCTTTCAGGTGGAATGTTGAGGGACTATGCCTTTTGGAAGGTTTTGAAGAGAATGAAGAAACAAACTAGATCAACATCCTCTCCAAAGTATGAACCTGCAACTCAGTTGAAATCAAAGAACTTGCCAAGAAACTTGTGAGATCCGATTAGTACATACAAAGAGATTCAAGATAACATGCATATAAGCTTATAGGACATGCTAGATATAGATCTATAAGAATGCATCAAAGGAGAGTGACAGTCAACAAACTTATTGAACAACACCTTTCCTATCAAGATTTTAATAAGCTAATTACCAATCTTAACCACAGATCTACAAGAAATTAGCAAAAAATGACCACAGATATAGGTTACCTCAGTAAAACAATGGCAATAATCATCCACACATGTAATGGCACCACATCGTATTGCCTCCAAATCTTTTCTTTATTTCAAATGAAGAATTACAACAATACAATAGCAGCAGCACCTCAATCCCAGTTCTAACTAGCTTGGAAGAGGAGGTTGTGCCTAGATATATAGAAAATATAGGAGATCCAGCCCAGGGGGGGCACAAATCCCAAGGAGATACATCAAATCAACTGAAGGAGAGTCCATTAATGCCTGATCTGTGTCTAGCTGAGCCAGATCTGAGTCTCACTGAGTGCAACTGTCAATCGGGGGGCTAATCTAACTGACACCTCAACCTGTTGACTGAAGCATCCACCAAAATTCATCCAGATGAGCCAAAAACATGTTGAGGAGAGAGGGAGAGCGAAATTCCCCATAAAGGATGCTCAAGATCAACTCTGGATCTGATTTGATCACCTCCTTCAGTCAAGGATTTGTCAGATCCAGTCAATCTACTTCAGATC